>JAKTUH010000123.1:0-52944 GCA_030556585.1 Geotrichum carabidarum
ACTCTCTCTCTATCTCTCAACCCCACAACAGTCCTCCACTCACCTCTCTCTGCCACCCAGCATGCCCTTCAGATGCCAGGGACTTCAACTCTCTCTCTCTCTCCCGCTGGCACTCATATATGTCTCTGTCCCAGCACAACTGCAAGGGTCCCACGCCCACGCAACGCCTTCATCCTCTACAGACAGCATCACCACTCAACTGTGGTAGCTGAAAACCCAGGTAAAACAAACCCAGAGATTTCTAAAATCATTGGCGAACAATGGCGTTCCCTCCCCCAGTCTGAAAAGGACTTTTGGATCCAGCAAGGAGACGTTGAAAAAAAATCCCACCTCGAACGCTTTCCAGATTACCGCTACCAGCCAAGGCGAAGCGCAAAGAAAGGAGGGCCCTCCTCCGTACAGGACTCTACCGCTGGAATATGTCCCTCCTGTAAAGGTATCACCTCGTCTTCGTCAGGTCCCTCCTTTGTTAATACACCATACAAGCAGCACCAGCCTTCACCTCAACCTCAACAGCAACAGCAACTTCCCCACCAGCAACCACTTCCTCCTCCACTAGCCCCTCAACCCCAAGGTCAGCAACTCCCTCCTCTCTCACAACCTCTGCAACCGCTGGCGCAACCACAACTCTCCCCTACTCAAAGCCTTCATGGTTCCGTCTCCTCCTCTTCTACTTCCTCTCCCTCTACTACCCATGCTCACCCGCAACCTCCACCCGCTGCCTACTTTCACCAGCACATCCCAAACTCCCCTTCCTACCCCCAGGGTCCCTATCCTCCCCCGCCACCCCTCCAACCGCTCGCCTATGACCACCAGTACCAATACCCACTTCACAAGTCTTCTGCACCAACCGCCTCCTCGCCATACCCTCCGTACGACCAACCCACCCCACAAAACCCCCACTTTGACAGCCTGCGCCATCAATCGGCCCCAGAAATCAGCAAATCGTACTCCTACAAGGCTTCCTCCATTCCCATTCCTACTAGCTTGGGCTCTGTCTCCTCCTTGAGCTCCCCCACCTCTCACACTCATTCCTCAATCTCATCCATCTCCTCCACCTCCTCTAATGCCTCTTCCACCTCCAGCCTTCCTCAGCTGCCAAGAATCATTCCCCGGGAAGAGCTGGTCGGGGTCCCCACTGGCCACCACCAAATCCATCCAAAAATCTCCCCTGACATGCGCACCACCTCCTGGCCCTCGGCCAGACCCCCGACCGTCTCCTCCACCACCACAACGGATTCCCCCTTGCGCCAATTTGCATTCTACGGAAATGCAGACCAAAAGCAGCAGTTGTTCCAAGCTTCTCCTCGTAGTAACCTCAATCCTGCAAAGGTAAAAGAAGAACCCGTCACCACCACCCCGACAAAATTCTCACCAACTCCACTCAAAGTTGCAACAACAGCAACTCCACCGACCGCTGCTGTTGCTGTTGCTGCTGCTGCCCCTGCCCCTGCCGCCTCGCCCAATTTCCCGCATCAGCCGCCCGCTGCTACTGCCGTTGCTACTGCTAATGCTACTGCTACTGCTACTGCAGCGGCGATTCCTCCACCAAACCCACTACCCCCCTTTAATACCCAAACTAAACTAAAAGGGTCGATTTTGTGCAATTCCGTAGCAGGGGCCGTCACTGACGAGGAAACCAGCTACAAGAAACGCCGCACGTCGTCGTACCATGATCCTCTCGGCAGCGTGCTTTCGCGCGGCGAACGATACCAGTCGGCAATTGCCCTGGCGTCGTCTCAGCAGTCTCCGCTCTCGAAAATATCAGAGAATAGTCCTGATTTGGTCTTGTCGGTACGAGACAAGGCAGACATTCTGTCGGTGCTGTGCGACAACAACTGCGGCTATTCCGACAGCCACCATCACAATCACAATCATCATTACCATCATCATTACCACCACAACCACAACCACAACCACAATCATCCCCACCACAAGCCAACCCGAGGCAAAATCATCGCCATCGAGGGTCTGGACCGCGACATGATTCAGCGGGTCAGCGACCTGTTGAGCCAGAAAATGGGGAGCAACTCTGCCGCATTGTACAAGACGCTGGCTGCCAAGCACGTCGACCCTCCGCCCGGATTCACCAACGAAACGGCCATTAACATTTTTCGCGTTGCATCGTTGCACCAGGTCGTGTCTGAGCTGCTGCCGCTGCATTCTCAAAAGCACGTTGTGCTGGGTGGGTACTTGATGCAAACGGCAGATTTGCTAGCAGGATCAGCAGCCCCGCCAGACGACGACCACACTCAGCACCACAACCACCACCACCACCACCACCACCACCAACAACCGGACCACAAGAGCTATGCACAGCGCTGGAATGCCGCGGCAATCATGCTGCAGGGCCTGCCGGCGCCGGACTACCTGGTCTACCTGCAGGCGGCCGAGGGCCTTGCCCAGGGCGAGGTGTCCGTCGCAGAGCTCAAAGGCGGCTCCAAAATGCTGATTATCGGCGGCAATAATACAATGGCAGAGCAGATTGCAGACAGCATTCTGAAGGCAATCAATTTAAACATAGACCATCATGAAGACTAGCATTGCACCATCACCCACCTTTTCCAGCAGCAGCAACAAGAAAAAATGACCAAAAAAAAAAAAAAAGAGAGACTTTCCATGATTATTGTTTGATTTATTATTATGTTTTATTTTTTTTTTAGTTTTAGTTTCTTTTTCCGTGTATTTCTCTGTCTCCATTATGTGTCTTTTTTTGTATCATCAAAAATGCCTTTTTTTCTATCAAAATTAATATTATATATATGTACAAGGTTTTTCTATAGGGAGCATGTTACATGTGGTGGGGCAGTTTGTTGACAACCCCCATTACAGGCACGTCCACACACCCGCCGTCCGGTTTCCAAAACTCAGGGCTCCCGAACCGCGGGTCCTCCTCCGGCAGCCCCATGCCCGTCCTCACCAGCGACACGTGCCGCCTCAACTCCCGCGCCACCGCGCTCCGCAGCGCCTGCGCCGGCCCGCCCGTCCGCAGCTCGTCGTTCAAATCCGTCAGCGCCGCCGGGTCCCGCGCTTGCTCGGCGGCGACCAGGTCCCGCCACTGCCGCCGGTACCCCGCAATCGTCTCGTCGGCGACAGGGGGCCCCACGCGCACGCTGAGCTCGGTGCCGAGCTGGGAGAGCAGGGAGTACCGGGGGGGCTTGTCCTCGGGGATGACGCGGTCGAAGCCGGTCGAGAACATGGGCACGACGATGGGCGGGCGCGAGGCCTCGAGCAGCAGCCGGCTGACGCCCCACTTGAAGTAGCGCAGGGTGCGGGCGTGCGGCGGATACACTTGGTGCACGAAGGCCTCGGGGAAAACGTGCACCCAGTTGCTGTGCGGGCTATCTATAGAAGCAGCAGCAGCAGCAGCAGCAGGCGCAGGCGCGGCGCCGGCGGCGGTAGAGGTGAGAAGGGGAGGGCTCAGGTGATACTGGGTGTCGTTGGGGTTGGACAACAGGCTGATGGAGGCGTCGATCGAGCCCTGGAACGGGCCGCGCCCAAAACGGGCCGTGGGCAGCACCTGGCCCAGCGAAAAAAACCTGGCTAAAAAGCTTTACGCCGACAGTCAGCAAAACATCAACAACATTAATGAAGAAAAGAAAAAGAAAAAAAAAATCATCATAATAATAGTAAAATACAGGACACTTACGGGTTCTCAAAACACACATTGTCGGCGCCCAGACTCCAGCGGCACATACTCGGCCACACATACAGCCTCGGGGGCAGAATGCCCCACGTGAACGGGTCGTCCAGCAGCGATGAGTGGTTCATTACCGTGACAAGGCCCCTGTTCTCGAGCTTGCTGCGGCGGTGGGCCTCCATCAGAATGTCCAGGTTCTCGGTACGGTGCTTGAGCGGCAGGTTCAGGATCAGCTTGGCGAAGGTGCCGGTGGCGGTCAGCACGGCGGCGCTGGCGAGCTTCCAGGACCGCTTGCTGCGCAGCCCGCCGAGTGACAGGAACTCGTGGCCTCGCGCTCTGACGTCGGGCAAAGACATGAGACAGAGGGGCAAAGGAACGTAGAGTCTTTCGGGAAGGTAGTATTCTGCAAGTATTGGTATCCTTCTTTTGGTCCCAGTAGTGATCCAGCAGTGAAAAAAAAACAGGGAAGGTGTTTAAACCCCAGCCCTGGAGGATGTTGTTTACCACCGCCACGTTTTGCATTTCGTGGAGGTTGTCTGGCTGCTAAATAGAAAGTGTATTATATATGTCGTGCATATATGGTCAATTATAGAGGTCGAGTCGGCTCTTGCAATGGTCATAAGGAGGTCCATGAGGCCATGGCAGACGGCCATTCAAACGCTTAAAGTTACAGATTCTATAAAGGTATACTGGTCCTCCTCCCCAGTCTGGGGCTGTACATATGTTATAGTTTGGGATCGATATCAAAGTTCTGCGAAATGAGCAACAGCCCTTTCAGGCCAGCGGCATCAACAATAAGCATTCTTGATCAGTGTCTTGCAATATTGATATTGTCGCGAGAGTCCTATGTATACGCGAGAGCCCAAACGCCGAAATCGTCCGCGCTATAGTGGTCCAAATATAAAACAATGCGCATTGTTGGCCGAAGGAGACACGCGCTATAGTGGAAGCATACGTTCTTGCGCTAGCTAGCTGGTCGCGCTTGCCAAGTCCTGAGGTTTACAAGACGACGTCCTTGGTGGATAAATGGGATTTGAAATGTCTTGGGATTTCCAAGCCTCTGGAAACGTGGAGAGAGAGAGAGCGGTAGTGGTATACGAGTGAAGAACCGTGCCAGCTTGGAGGCGTCGTTGTCATCGATCGTTGTCATCAATGTCGTCGTCGTCGTCGTTTAGCCTCCCCACCTTCAGCCTGGACCTGCCTTTCCTTCGCGCTCCTTGTATACATATACTATAGGATTTACTTTTTTTTTTTTTCAAGTCGAACGCACGATGATGAATTCACAATAGTACTATAGTTGAACCAAGGCATGCAGCAAAAGAAAGAAAGAAGAGGACAAGCGGGCCCATATAGCTGGAATGACCTGATCAGAGCTGCGCTAGCTGCGCAAACATTCGACTGACCTGGGTAAATATATACTTGCCTGCCTTATAAAGTTATGCCCCTATCCTATAAAAGAGATATAATCTACATATATATACATGTATTTCTGAGTGCATGCAAAATGCACCCAAAAAAGTATACATATGAGAAACCTAGCTAGCTAGCTAGGAGCGCAACAGGTCAATATTAACAGCAGCAGCTATAGCAGCAGCAAACTCGCAGCAGAGCAAAGATTTTACATGAATTTGGATTTGCAATATATATATTGGATTTCTAATATATATATTTGAACTAGCTAGTATATATATGAAAGTGCACGCGCAGTCGTACTCGATATCGTAGTATATCGCAGTCGGTGGTGTAAAGTCGCTGGCTTTTCACTGGCATTAATTATTCCTGGTTTTCTCATATGAGCCTTTGCAGCTTTCTCAACAGCTGCCTAGAATGATGGTTAATCTTGGGTTGACTATCAACGCGGTATACTAGCCAGCTCAACGTACGCAGATGCTGTCGGTCCCTTCCTGCGCTTCTACATACAAATAGAACAAACTAGTATAGCTATCATGAAACCTGCCTGTGCCTATTAAAAAAAAAAGGAACAAAAAAACAACCAATGGATATCTACAGCTGTCTTTTTGCTATAGACCTTTTTCCTCCATATATATGGCCAGTTAGAAACCCGCCAAGTTCAACCTTGGTTGATCAAAAACCCCAAACCGTCTAACCGCCTGCTTTTCGGTAATGCGAGTTTATGTCAAAGACCTGGGCCATATATACTAGTACTTATATGTATATATATAACATCTGGTTAAATCTGCTGTGCGTGTATACGTAGTACTGCGAGCGGTTGCTAACTAGATATCTATATATATCGGCCCATTCCCATAATATTTTGGTCCTTTGCCCCACAGAACTGTTAAATTTGTGTTTATTGTCACCAAATAGTGCTAATGTGGTCAATGGATTCTGATCATATAATACTGATACAAACCCGCGCTTGTCTTCTTTCAGGCATTTCATACGGTTGTGCAAGGTTGATGCATTGTGCGTCAAATCATGGCAAAAATTAATAATGTTGTATAGAAAACAATATATGCAAAAAGAAGTTTCACCTATATATATATATTCTCTGCCATATATGGAGTCGTTCTTGAACCCATGTAGACGCCCTGATTGCTAAAACAAGATCTCTATTATTAGTGAATGGTGAACATATAACACATATATATAGCTGGCCGCCTCAGTGGTTTTGGGTTTTATTGTTAATCTTGAACTCAAGTCCATGTCTTTGGCTTTAGCTGGATTTCTGGTATACATATATATACATAGGGACAAAAACGTCAAGACGTGGTTACCAGTTTAGCATCGTGGTTGTAAGGTATTTGATATATATAGATATATATACGGTCTATCCAATTAACAATTATAATAAAATATATTCAATTCTTGAAAAATATACGACAAGCAGCAGTTAACCGACCATCTGGCTTGTTTTGTCAATGAGGTAAATCTTGTCGATTAACTCCTATATATAGTACACTAGAGCTCTACAGGAGAAGTCTACAAGAGAAAGACATTAATATCAAACAAGGAGATCACCGTGTCATTTCGCACAAAAGATTGTGGTCTAAATACTTGGAGCCATGTATTGTGTTTAGAATACCTGTATACAGGTCTATTGACGAGATCTATGGTTTTCCACATGCTGTTAAGATGATACAATTGATCACAATAGTTTATTGTTGCTCCATGCATGGTACGTAATAATATGAGATCGAGTATGACTGTCGGTCCAATATCAAGATGAAACAAGATTTTCAGCTTTTAATTATTTGGCGTCCTTTGTACACCCTAACAGTATGTACACTACAGTTGACTCTCGCTCGCGACTTATTACTTCATCAACGCTGCAGAAAATTAATTTGTATTTATAATATATATGTATTTCTGAATTCCACCAAGAATGCTCAAAAGCCTTTGTGTGGAGGGTTGTGCTCATTGCCCCAATCGAGCCTCCATATGTGTTTCAAACTTGATCGTACCCGCGCGGCAATACAAATCTCGACATCCCTACCGCTTATAGCTGACGATTGACAATATTTAAACCAAAAAAAAAGAGCTCCAGCTGCAGACCTCGTTTAAACCCATGAACCTCCAGTGACGATACGGAAACTTAAGCGCCACAAAGCCTAAGGTCGTGATTGGGTATTTGTAACAGTAGAGAATCTCACTGCAAAACCATCAAGACTCGGCCGCTCGCAATGTATACCCAAGAATCAAGACATACATATATATTTAGCAACTAAAATCCCATTAGCCGCCCTGGCTCTTATAGAACTCAGACCTTTGATTGAACGGACATTGAAACTTTCTTCAATTTAAAGTGGACACAGATCAGCGCTACTAGTCTCGAATCTTTTTACTCGTCAACATCTTGATTGGCATGTGCGTGTAATTCTACTTAAGCAATTACTCTTTGAAGGGTCCAACAAAATACACTCCCGAAGTACCGACTAGCTACTCTCATTTATAACAGATTTTGTACGCTGATCTTTTCTCTATTTTAATATTTTATTTATTTTATTTTATTTTATTTTATTTTATTTTGTTTTTCATATATACAGGGAGATCACTGTGGCATTGATAATTACAGAAATAGCAAGAAAGATCGGAGGCACCAGCGCAACAATATGATCAGCGCAAAAACCTAATCTGGCTGAAATAGCAATGTTGAACCAGTACTCTGGTACAGAATTTTATTCAAATGGAGGACAAAGGTGGAGTATAGGTGCACACACATGCCATAGTCCTCTCATTCGTTCCGAAAGGATCGCGCCAACGCAATTGGATAAAAATCATTTGACAAAAAAAAAAAAAAAAAAAAAAGTAAAAAGATGAATGTTTGAGACTTCTTTTCAAATGGGTCAAGCAGAAGATTTTATACAGAAGAATTTGGAGTTACAAAACTCGTGGCATTTAGTTGTAGGCATGGAAGCTTTCTGGTAAAACAATTGAGAATTAATTCTATACCTCTTCTTCAAGAAACATGATGAGACCTCAAATAAAATAAAACCCATATCTTCACCACTTCTTGTGAATTAGAACGAGTGTCTTGAATTAGTTCATGCTCTCATGGATACTCAAGAATTTGGAGTTTGTGTTTCGGTGAAATTATTCAATTAGCACTTACAGCACTTTGTCAAGTCGCTTGTCCCGTTGAAAATTACTCTAGGATAATTCAAGAATAGGTCTGGTAACTTCTCTATAGGCCAATTGAGAAAGTAGCACAATCTATAAGCAGTCCAATTGAGCTCTAACCATTCAACTTGAAAGGAAAAGTTACATGTATGAAGCCGCGCTTTTGTATCTATCAAAAACCTCTTTCGCCAGAATGGTAATCCCTATCACTATATCGTAATTGAGCTATATCAATCTCAATTGTTCCCTTTTCTATTTTGTGAACTCGGACTCTGACAAGGAAAATGCTGTGTACCTAGCATGCAAGAGCTTTTCTGTGTGTGTTTTTTTAATTGAACGCCCCGAGCTTTAAAAGCCGCCGTCAGACTTGATGAGTGGAGCTCTAGAGGATACAGTAAATCCGCTTCATGCTAACCACGGTTCATGATAATAATATTGAAAATATTGTGAATCTGATTAAATATGTAAAAGCTCCATAGCACAATTGTCTAACTGTTTCGAATCTATAACGCCCTTGAAAGGCGCATACTATATTGCAAGATTCAGAAACAAAAATATATATAAAATAACCTGGCCCAACCATCCCCAGTTTTGTTTAATCTTAATCAGTTCAACTCGTATTGGAATAATACTCGTAGGCCTTAAAAGAGATATCTCAGAACTCATGATTCAGCTTCTTCATATAAAAACAAGACTCTCTGAAAGAAATAGTAAAATGTCACATGGTGTTACTGTCTAAGCACATTGGAGTTGAGCTAGCTCGCGAGGCATAATAAAACATGCGTTCTACTATAAATGCTATACTTTCCCTGCTTGCGGAAACAATTAAATTTCTTGATTGATTTCATTTATGCCTTGATCATAAAAATTTGAAATTTAAAAACAATGGAATTTATGGCGTATCCAGCAGAGTTAAAGGGATGCGGCAGCTGCTAAAATATGCTGGTGGGCCAACGCGACAAGCTATAAATTATTCTTTTCTATCAAGTCGACTTTATAATTACTCACTTTTAGACAAAGTTGCTATTTTTGAGGTTATCTTTTGCTGAAGAGGCGTGAATTCTGTATCGTACTATGGTTGTTTAACTCATCTGAGGCTAGCCATCAATTCAGTTTCTCGTAAAGATCTACCACCATCGTATTTTGATTAATTGGGCAGCTTAAAATACAGCAAGGTTTATTCACCCCATTGGCTTGGCTTAAGTTTTTGCCGACGACGCGCGCTGACTTTTCCAGCCAGCCGATGGGTTCATCCCTCCGATTTCTAAGCCCAAGAACTTGCCGCAGTTCTCCCAAGGAGAAAATTCAAGACGCGCGCCTTGCACTCCACTTTGAAAGGCTTCATGTGATGTAACTTAAGGTAAGTTTTTGGATGGAGAGTTATGCTGATGATTAGAGAAATTGATCAGCATATTTCTCATGTGCCACTTTGCAAACTTTTGCAATGTTGTTGGAATTAATGCCCTTACTTATAATTGCAAGTTCTAAATTTAATCTACCATTAGTAATTTGTATGCAAGTTATTCGAGCATTCTTGTAATTGCAAGCCTTAAATTAATCTGCCATTAGTAATTTGCATGCAAGTTATTTAAACTTTTATACTTGTAATTGTGAGCCCTTAATTTAATCTGCCATTAGTAGATCACATGCAAGTTATTTAAACTTTTTTTACTTGTAATTGTGAGCTCTTAATTTAAACTGCCATTAATTGTATGCAAGGGATTTGAGCTTTCTTACTTGTAATAGCAGTTTCTAATTGCAAGCCCTTAATTGAATCTGCCATTAGCCATCTGTACGCAAGTTATTTGAGTTTACTTAAAAGCCCTTATTTATATCTGCCATTAGTAACTTGCACCCAAGTTATTTGAGTTTACATGTAAGCTCTCAATTCAATCGGACATTAGTAATTTGTACGCAAGTTATTTGAGTTTACTTTTAAGCTCTCAATTCAGTTGGCCATTAGTAACGCAAGGTATTTTTTGAGCTTCATTAATTTCAATCCTACTTACTTGATATTTGAGCTTCATTAATTTCAATCCTCCCTACTTGATGAGATGAACGCCCCGTCGATTAAATTATTTTTTTCCGAGATTTCAAAGAAGATTTATGAATTTCAAATATCTTAACATTCTATACCAATTTTGAGTGAGGAATTTGAGTCTGTCAAGATTGAATTGCTGAGAAAGTCCAACATTAGACGCAATTCAATGAATTCAGCAACAACTACGAAAAGAGTCTTACAAAACGGTAGTGCCCAATCAGTCTCTTGAAATTCGCTAGTACCGATTATTTATTGTGGCATCAACTCTTTTCTCAATTCTGGGATCTATGTTCTGGTTTCGTCATCGAAGAGTGATCATAATCAATTTTAAGTTATCATCATTCTAATTAATATTAGAAGTTAATAATTCTATAATACTTTTCATATTCTTCTCTTTTTTTGATGAACCTTTGATATCAAATTGAGCAGTAGTTTGTATATTTGCTAGTGAGTTCCCTTAAGAATTTAGGTTCATCCATAATTTGGCTACTTAACTTTGGTTCATGTTCTCTAAGTTAATTAAAAAACCAGATTCAAGGATAACTATTGCCTGGGATTTGTTTCAATATATACAGGTTTGCATCTCTGGATCTATAAAGGTTTGCAACTTTGGAAAATTCATAAACCACTCTCACCTTCAAACAACAAACAACCTACTGAAGAATTTCAGGCAAATCAAGGCTCTCAACTCAAGAGACTTTGGGCAAGACTCTTTGATTATGTTCCTAATTCTTAAGTATTGTCGTTTTTAAAGAAACCTTAGACTATCTAAATAAAAAAATTCCATCTGAAAGAGTTCTACGGCAAGAAAAGTCAAGTAGAGAATTCCATCTCTCAGCAACAAGCAGCTCTTATTTCGTATAGTGCTATGGCTTACCAGCAATTTGAACAAAAACAACTTAGCAGCACAGCGGATGTTAATAAAATCATTTCACGAAACCCTCTTAAACAACCCTATTTGATTGAAAGAGGATTATTCAAATTATTACAAGAAACAACCCTACTAACAAGATGTGAGCAAGTAATTTCTGATCAACTACAGCCTTGACTGAGATGTAGCTATAGTCAAAAAAATATTACTAGCGCTCCATCAGGCACGACTATTGCAATTATGGCTATGCTCGAGTTTGAGAAAATTCATTTTATCCATTGAGCAACTTTATCTAAATTATATCCATCAAGGAGAGTCAAGATAATACTGTTTATGAGTTTGTTGCTTAAGAAATATTACTCCCTCTATCTCATCATAGAGCAGTTAAAATATCTTCACTTCTGTCGCATCGTGAAGCAATTAAAATATCTTCATTTCTTCTTTGTAATTACAATAAATAATAAACAAACCTCTTAACCAAGAAAAATTATAAATAAATCATCATCAATCGTTTCTGAATGTGTACACCATGGAAAGAGAGGCATTCTTTTGATATGAACATAAAGTGAGCTCTCTAAGGCAGAGTATCAATTTCTCATAACCTACTGATTATTCTCAATTGCCTCTGATTTTCTTCAATAACCATCATGATCGAACCATCAATTATTTTAAACTTGACGACCTGGATGTATCCAAAGATTACTTTAGTCAACAGTTGTGCTACAAGAGATCGCTACGGTTGCTTCCACAGCGAATCGCCCGCTTGTCAGATTATCATAGATTTACACCCCATGCTTTTAAATGTACTCAATATCTTTGCTTAGACGAGTTTTGGACGGTAAAATAAACTTATCGAGAGCGCTTTTATCACTGGGGTCGTACCAGCTTCAAGAGCCATCTCAACCGTCCATCTCAGATTTCTTACTATAATGGATCAATTTATTTGCTTATACAGCGGCCAAGAGGTCTGCAAATGAGCAAAATACCACGCTGACCTCCTAAAAACCACTTGCAAATTATTATCATCATCATCATCATAATCATAATCATTGAGCTTTTGAGTAGTCAGATCTTGTCATGTTCGTCCATGTAGTCCGCAATTGCACCTTCAACCATCATGTCAAGGCAGAAACCTTTTTCTTATTTTCCAAAAGATGGATCATACAGTTTTTATTGTAGTTGAAACCAAGTTCATGATGTTTCATAAAAGTCTAGTTGCGTTGACAGGTGCATTTCAGAGAAGCTTGATCTGATAGTAGGGCGCTCAGTCTCACCAAGGTTAGAGTCAGCAACGTCGTGAGCATTTGCACAACCTAGAATCTGCTTGCAGCGGGTCAAGTGATTCTTAGGTAGGTCTTTCATTATTCTGCTTGGCAATCTGAATGGAGTCAATATCAAAGGAGTTCGCTTCCAGAAACTGGTGATGGTTAATTGAATCCCAATTTTCCAACAACAGGCAACTTTTCACACAAAAAAACCATTTGTGATTTTTCATAACAGCTGTCCTAATGGTCAAGAGTTGGATCCAGAAGCCTCAAGAGCAGTCGAGCCTTTAATTGGCTTGGACTCACCCGTAAGATTGATCGAACTTCAGGTCGTTGGAGGTCCTCACCAATTCTGGTTTTAGCAGGCACTTTGTTATCAGCCTTGCCTTGGATGGCAATACGGAACCATTTGGGCGGTATGAATTTTGCGACACGAATAACCAGGAAAGGGCTTGCCTGTGTAAGATCCCCGCTATGTATTGAAACTAGTCTGTATAAGAAAAACTTGGAAAGTATATAACTATATCGCGAGAGCCCAATATTAAGTTGGCAGCTTCCAAGCAACGCAGCCCAGAATACCACCAACCAAAAGCAAACTCTCAATTCATCAGATACTAAGAAAGATTTGAATTTTAGATTCAACTGGATGGACTGAATCACGTCCAACAAGTTCCCGCTAATCGTTATATAACAAAAAAGCATTCAACAATATTAAACAGTCAATTACAAGCATTACTCATTCCCGGATCACTTGTGGACTCTGATGTAGCTCTAGACCTGATTTCAAGACAAAGTTTTCCAACGGCTTATAATCTTATCATGCTGATAGAGCTACCAGACCAGTGCTAGGCTTTGATGACAAATCAGCCCTCGCAGGCTAGCGTAAATACTAGTCTGGCTTCAACTCGGCTACCTTAGTCCACCTACCCACCTTGAAAGTTTAGAAGCGAGGAAGAGAGAGAGAAAGAGCAAAACGAAAGGGCAATTCGGCCTGTAGTCAACACACGTACAAGAACAGGGATTTTACGAACATATTACATGAGAATTAGAACCAAGATAATAAAGAATTTCCATTGTTAAGCATTAAAACAATTAGTTTCTCTTCTTGAGGTTAGAAGAGAGCCACTCAAGACCCTCGTAAAGACCATCTCCAGAGGTAGCACAAGTGGCCTGGATGTACCAAGATCTTTGTCTCAGGGAATGCAGACCAAGCTTTTCGGTGATCTCAGCAGCGTTCATGGCATTTGGCAAATCCTGCTTGTTGGCAAAAACAAGGATCAAAGCATCGTGGAGCTCATCTTCGTTGACAATGCGCTGCAACTCCTCGGCGGCCTCGCCAATACGGTCACGATCGTTGCTATCAACGACGAAAATGACACCTTGTGTGTTTTGAAAGTAGTGTCTCCAGAGAGGTCTAATCTTGTCCTGTCCACCAACATCCCAGACGGTAAACGAAATGTTTTTGTATTCAACAGTCTCGACGTTGAAGCCAATGGTAGGAATGGTGGTGACAATTTCGCCAAGCTTGAGTTTGTAAAGGATTGTGGTTTTACCAGCGGCATCAAGACCAACCATCAGAATACGCATCTCCTTGCGACCAAAGAGGCCCTGAAAGAGTTTTGAAAATGTTGAACCCATCTGAAAGAAAAGTGTTAGTTGAAATTTGTAGAACAATGGGGTGTGGTGATAAGGGGGAGAAAAAATATTGGAAAAACTGAAAATCATCAAAAGTACACCACCAACATGAAAGTGATTCTGAGACATGACAAAAATGCCAGGAGCTAAAAAAAAAACTGATTCCTGAATCCCTGGATGGCTTGATCAAGAGAAAGATTGGATTGATGCTCTAAACCCTTGCGCTGCTGCTGGCTTTGGAAAGCTGGCGGTTGCTTTGTACACTCTTCACTTCCATGATGTCTCTTCCAACAGGTGCAGAATAAAAGACGTGAAAGAAAGAAAAAAAAAACCCCACGATATAGATTTACTCACTTTGAAAGATTAAAGAGCTAATATCGTGTATAGACACTTGATGTTGCAAAAGATGGTGTGAAATTGCAATAGAAAGAGTTGAAAAGATGGAAGAATGAAGCACATTTTGTAGGAGGAAAACTAAAAAACTATTACGTGTCAGTAAAGCTTATATAAGCTTATGTGTACACCCTGACACATCAAACTGTCGTATGAAAAAAGTGCTGCTGACATCCATCCAAGCCATGCCAGCTATATGACAGTGCAGCTTGGTGGCAAAAAAATTGGAGTAAGGTGCTTCTCTGACATCAATGTCAGGCTCTGGTCAGTGTGGATTAGTGGTCCTAAGTTTGACAAGTCATGAGTCGAAGTTTTTGATTTGTTGGTGTTTGTTGAATCGTAGGAATCGTGGCAAAGTATCACGAGATCAGGTTCTCGAACTGCGATTCGACGACGAACGCAAGCTTGTAATTACATTCCTTTGGCTTTGCTCAATGTCGAGGTTATGAATAGATTCCACGCTGTCCTGATCTATGTGTGCCGCCCCTGGTACGAGACCTAATTATGAGTTAAGTCTGATCTGTTTTTTTTTTGCTTGTTTGGTTTCGAACATGATGACATCAATGCGATAATTTCAGAGACTTGATATGAGTTGTGTAGTGAAGTGCACCCCGCCATTCACAAAATCAGGGCAATCAGGGAGGGAGGGTTCTGGGGATTAGTGAGACGTATCTTATACTTGAGTCAAATCCAGTCATTCTACTGCCCGAACTAGGAGGCATGGGACTTGGTGCATAAGAATCAAGGCAGAGCTTAACAAAAGTCTGATTTCAAGTAAAAGAGTGGTATCCGTTTTGATGAAGTTAATGTCATAAAAAGGTTCTTGAGTTGGAAAAAAAAAAAAAATTGCAGCTCCCGGTCTACCAGTCCTTAGATTAATATCTGATCTGGGATATTTTGCGGGTTAGTCCCGAAACTCTCCGTTACTATCGGCACATAAACATGCCGATGTCTGAGTGGCATTAGTTCCATGGAAATTTCACGTTCGATCAACAGCTGTGGTGATAATGCCTGCCTGCCTCTCTAGCACATCCACATGAAGGCTCACATAATTGCTTATGAGCGCTCTTTGAATATACAGTGGTACCTCTAAGTCTCTCCTGTCAAGTGGGTTTAGTACCCTAGCGCTAAACTCAATTTTAAAAAAGTAATGGCGCTTCTCAACGGATCCAAGCTATTCATACCAATAAAAAATGGCAGGCAAGTACTTTTATTCTGCTTAGTTAAATATCAGGACAATTGAGTCTGGAACCTGAATCGTTATTGGTTTGCGTGTGTCTTTTTGTAGATGTTATCTCACCCACCCTCGGTTTGAGTCAAAAACAATATGAAGTAGGCAAGAGAGCTGAGAGAAATTTTCAGGTACAGATCAAAGAAAGCTAAATTTTGAAGCAGATATTCTAGAACTGGGGTATGATACTTGAAAATCAAAGAAACCATGGCACAACTCTCTAGTTGGTTGAAAAATGTGTTGTTACAGCTTAAAGATTATTGAATTGATTCATGGCAAGAGAATAACTCTGGGCCAGATGGCATAAATGAGTTACATGTTCACAGCATTGAGCTAAAAAAAAATCCTGCAAGTTTCATACACCTTGTTGATTTAAAGAAAGCGTCGATAGTGGTCATTCACATCATGGAACAGAATTGGCATTAAACTTGGTCTAATCCGTTCATTTTGTTCAATGGCTCAACGGAATCTCTACGATAGAGTCTAATCCGTAATTCTTGCGACCCATGTAACTGAAAACTCGTAAACTCTTTTTCCCTCTATAGCAAAAAATTCTTGAACCTCTTTCTCCAATATCTTTTGTTGCAATGGGCTTTATTCATGTTTCAATTCTAAAAAAACAAGGTGATGCAACGACAACTGATGGTTGATTAATGTCCATGGCTTTCTATTCTGAAATCAATGGACAGAATAACTTACGGGCATTAAAAAAGAAGGATTTAATGCTATATATATCTTAACCAACTCTTTCAGATTTCAATTGAACTCATCATAGATTAATGTAGCCATATTTACGCCATCATGATTGAACAAACAAAGGGTGATTGTTGCACCTCAAGTCGTAAACTCGTTCTTCTGCTAACTGTTCCCTTTGCTGGAATCAAAAAATCAAGCATTAAAGATCAATAATCTTTTCTTAAAAAATCATGATCAAAGCTGAATATTTGGCAAAAGATCAACTTTTAGCGGAGTGATAATGTGGCACTTGCACAACCACGCAACTAACAACCTTCCGGCTTCCATTAGTTGAATGAGCCTACTCACCAGAAACTAGGTCAAAAGTTGCGGAATTACATTAACATGCTGAAATATATATTTCAGTATTTTTCCCTCTGGAAAAAAGGTCATGTTTTGGAGGATTTTGTGTATTTTTTTTGGTGATTGGGTTTTGCGCGTAGCTGAAATTACAACGCCACCGTCTTGACTTTCATTTCCTCTTTCTCAAAAACTTGATAAGGCATTGTTTTTGATTTATTTTTGATTTTTTTAAAGTCGAAAGGACAGGTGAATGAGAGCATGAATTTTTGTGTGATGATCAGAGGTATCATTGACACACTTGGCAAAAAAAATTAAGAACTGCCTCTAATGAGAGCTACAGACATGAGAAAAATCACAGGAAAAGATGGAATCAAGACTACTTACAATGGAATCTGGTGACGGAATATAAAGGCGAGACAATGAGTTGGGGATACCTCAGCTGAGCGAGCAAGCATCTACGCAGCTGCAATATGCCCATTTACATCATTCAGAATAGCATAATCGTCTGTCGAAATCACTATCAATTGAATTAGCTATGTTTTTTTGAGCTTTTAGTTTAAGAGGCTTCAAATGGCTGTCTGTAAAACTTACCTTGTTCCCTTGGTTTGTAGCTAGGGATGGGCGTTCATCACATCACTCCAATACTAAAGCTGAAAACATGACGGAACCTTGCGAAATAACTAGGCATCTAGTTTTTAAGAATCTAGGCATGCATTGAGAAAGGTTGTACCTCTTTGATCAAGCGCTTTACGTCAAGCACAGACTATGGTAAAGCTTCCGTCCGACTTTTTGTTCTAGCAAACCTGAGCTGAATCTAGTTTGTGATCTATATATATTTCTTACTTGAAAAAAAAATACACACTGATAAAACACAAGACTTGAGCATTTGAGAAATAACCCGTATCTAGACTACTTAAAATTATTTTAGTGAAACTAGTTGGTGCAAGTTTTTAATTATCGCAAAGTTTTCGTCAAACAAAAGCAGCCACATGAAATTCGTGAACCCCCTTTGCAATCCACGAGAAAGATTTGAGAGGAGAACTGAAAAAAATGTTGAAGAAAGATGGCGTCTAGGAAAAGTCCGTTTCGCGCAGATAGTGATGTATCATACCAGCCCAGACCTATTGCAATGATTGGGTGCAGAACTTTGTAAGTGAGAGTAGGAGGTTTTTTTTTTTTTTTTGCATGCCAATTTAATGATACGTTACAGAAATAGTCGATATATCACAAATCCAATTTAATAAAGGGAAATATTAGTTCGTGGGGGGAACCCATTTGTGATATATGAGGGGGTGAGCTTAAATTTGGGAATTCCCAATATATACTCTAAAGATAGAAAAAGAGCCCTTGAATTGGTCGAAAGAGACAGATGCATCAACTGAGGGGATCAATTCTTTTTTGATCAAAGCAGATTGCCATGATTTTTTTTGGTATATTGATGAGATGTGTCTATGATGGCGACGGTTTAATGAGGAGCCACTTGACATTCCAAGTGCTTTGTTGGAAGAAAAAAAAAAGGTTGTGACGATTGCACCCGATTTTCTTTCATGTAAATGGAATGATTTAATAGGATAATAATTAGGTTCAAAATACGTTTAATTCAGAAAAATGATTTACAAGAGAGGATAAATAGGCGCATTGTCTAAAGGGATCTATGAGGTTTGATGATCTTTTTTTTTTTTTGTTTGTACAAAAGTTCGATACAACATTTCAATTTGCAGCAGCATTTGTGAATGAATATAGCTTTATCAAAGTATCAGCCTTTTCATCTTTTGAAATATGAGAGAGTACACATTATCATGTCTTCATGTTTTCTATATATCTACTAGTAGAGCTCAGTGAAAGCAACATGGCCAAAAGTTCATTAAGGAAAGCGAGAGCAGGATTTTTGTGAAACCCGAGCTCGCAAAACAAACAACATTGGCGCAACCCCGCGATGGAAAATAAAATTTTTTTTAAATAAAATTTTAAATAAATTTAAAATGGATGGAGTTTAACGTGGGGAAGAGCCGTACAATAAGGCCAAGAAAGCATGCAAAAAAAAAAAAAAAAAAAAGCCAAACTGCGCAAGGAATAATAATGATGATAATGAAAAAGGGTTCCAATGAGACAAAGGCCGCAAACTCGGAGTAGCAGTCTAGAGTTTTGTTCAAGACCGGGCCTGTCGTCACAAAAGTCACATTCATGTATTACATGTATATGTTTTTTTGTAATCAAAGTCCTAATTAGTAAGAATTGTTGATTATCTACTCAACAAAATTATTTTCTTCTGTCTCTGATGGCATTTTTACTCAGTTTGTACAGGGATATATAACTAGTGTAAGGCGGCGGAGAAAGGTGGAAGAAGAGAGGGCCAAGAATTCTTGTTTTAAGAGATGTCATCATCATCATCATCATCAGCTGCAAGATCTCATGGGTCCTATAATTGGTATTGTAAGATGTTCCCCGGAAAACTTGAACAACGCTAGTCGACCAAAGGATCAAGGGTGCCATGGCGGTCACAAATTTGTGTACAGCGTAATTTTTATACATATACTTTCAAGCCCTGCAAGGACTATGGTACTTTTATAATTATAATTAGGGTTGGCTATATTTGGGATTGGTGGAATATCCCAATACCGATTCCTGATTGGGAAAAATAACGGACCAATCACAAATGTAACTTGATTAACATTTGTGAGTTGGCATCTAATAGTAAATACAACCAAGCTATGATCATTGATCAGAAAGAGAGTTTCATTACCAGAGAAGTCCAGATGGATAAGATTTATTAGTATGTATAGGTGTTTTTTTTTTTTTTTTTTTTAAACGTTCCAACACCACCTGATCAGTTTTCTATATGTATATGAGGGACGACGGCTGCTGAATACTGTAAATGCTGCTGGTATAGCAATATTAGGCTCAAACACAAGGTTTCCATAGATATGGGTTTGCCCACATTTAATAAGTGGGGGAATTTGAGAATGAATGTATTTTTGAGGAGGTTGCAGCAGCAGCAGCAGCAGCAGCAGGGCTAGAAGAACAATAAACCCCAGTCGACTCTTGATAATATTTGCAATGATTTTTCGCGATGAGAAGTCTGGCATTCTGAGGTGACGTCTTTTGAAGGAGAGTCGGGACCGACATGGACATTAAAATTTTTTTTTATCTTTTAAATTTTGCAATGATATATGGGGGTGGGTGGATAATAGGACCCAAACTGTTTTACCCCCACGCCACTGATTACGTTACAACTTTGCGAATGGTTAACCCGCACACAATACATTTCATGCCGCCGCCCCATATTTTGTAGCCGAGTTTAGCAAGTAAAACAAGGGTTGGTTGGTGGTTGTTGTTGTTTGCAAACAATATTGGTCTCTCTATATAGATATATGCTTATAAGATCAAGAGGAGTTTATTTATTATTATTTTAATAATATTTGTATTATTATGTAAACTTTTATAGAGCCAAATTTGCTCAATATTGGGTGTGAACAACCAACCCAAACAGCAAAGATGCGGAACCAGTCTCCGCCCTTGGCATTTTTGTCCATCTCTCCCTCTCTGGTGAATTCATGAAAAAAACCAAAAAAAACCAAAAAAAAAAAACAAAAGAAACAATTTAAAAGTGGTATGACAATAATGTAAAATAAGTGCGGGCAAGCTCGTCGTGACCTTCCCCACGTATTTATGAGAAATGGAATTACATGGGGGTAAGGAAGAGGAGGATTTAGCCATATATATATATATGAGAAGGGTGTGTGTGTGTGTGTGTTTCGTGGGATTATATGTATATTCAAGGATATCCAAGGAGTTCTGCTGATTGCTTGTGGAGACATTAAGAAAAAAAAAAAAAAATTAATAATAAAAATAATAATAATAAAAATAGTATACAGGCGTAGAAAAAGGTAAATGGATCGGTTGAAATCAGATTGAAATTGGGTTTGGATAAGCGTTATCGTGGGGTTGGGTGGGATAACCCCTCCTCACTTTTTGTATACCCAAAAAAACATTTTACATGGCAATATAGATTCCTACTATATATATTCTATACAACTCATGAATTATAATAGATAACAACCAAGGGCCCGGGAAGTTTGGTTCCTCATTCATGCAGAGTATTTTTAATCGGCGCCTGGCGCGTACCATCTCCGAAGAATAAATATTTCGATATGAATGCAAGAAGGGTTTTTTTTTTTTTGATATGGGGAAATGGCTCGGGTTGCCCTATTCAAGTGGGTTGTGCTTGGAAAACAATAGATCTCCATCTCTTTCACTGCTAGAAAACGCATTTAGATTCCAACCTTTTACTCGGCTAATCCATCTCTGCCAAAGCCCATCTTCTGTCCAAAAGATCTTACACTAGTTTGGCCAAGCTCATTAACTAGACTGTATACACGTTGGTTGGCACTTTTGTTTAAAATGCCAAGCAATATCTTAGCACCCTCGGTCAAACTAGTCTGTAGTCTGTCAAAAGTATAGGCTTTTGAAAGCTTAAAAAGTTGACAATTGAAAGAAAGAAAAAACAAGAAAAAAAACAAGAAAAAGTAAAGAAAAGGGAGATTGGAATTTTATAGCCAAGAATTATACAATTTAGTTCCTGTGACAAGTCCCCGCCTTTCTTCCCCGCAAAAACTGGCCTCTCATAGTGCTCAGCTTCAATTAAGGTGCCAAAGTGGTCGATGCACACGTTGTCTACGCTGCTAGCTAGTGTTCGGGATTTCAGTTTTCGATAAAAAAAAAAGAAAAGAAAAGAAAAAACCCCAGTTTGACCAAAAAGCCTTTTCTCATGTTACCCCACGGTTTGATGGATGGGGTCGTAGGGACAGAACCAGAAGCATTAACCGTCAGACCTCAGTGGAAATTTTATAATTTATAAAGAGCTCCAGATCTCCATTTTTTTTTTTTTCTTTCTTCCTTCCATTCTTCATATCCATTCTCTTTTGTCAACAACCTTATCGAATACAAGAAAGACAAAAAAAAAAAAAGAAACCGACACCAGGAAACAGACACATCACAACACAAAAATGAAATCTGAACTAGAAGCCAAGGTGGTGGACAGCTTTGACGAAGACTCCGACGCTCACGTTGGAGTTGAATTCAGCAGCATCGAGGAAAAACAAGTCGTCCAATCCTTCACCCCTCAAATGATCGACAAACTGCGACTAAAGATTGATTACCATCTTGTCCCAGCATGTGCCCTGCTCTACCTTCTCTGCTTCCTCGATCGTGGTAACATTGGAAATGCCAAGATCGCGGGTTTGACCAAAGACCTTCACATCACTCCTCACCAGTACTCTGTCATGTTGACCGTCTTCTTTGCCACCTACTGCACTGTCGAAGCCCCCACCAACATTCTCCTCAAGATCTTGTCTCCCAAAGTCTTCCTTCCTCTCATCGCCGTCCTGTGGGGAGTCTGTGTGCTCTGCATGGGCTTTGCCAAGAACTACCACCACATGCTTGTTCTCCGTGTTCTGCTTGGTCTCTTCGAGGCTGGACTCATGCCTGGATGTGCCTACTACCTCTCCAACTGGTACCGCCCCACTGAAGTCTCCTACAGAATTTCTCTGTACTTTTCCTGTGCAACTATTGCAGGCGCTTTCTCGGGTATCTTGGCTTGGGCCATCATGAAGATGGATGGTGTTGGTGGTCTCGCTGGCTGGAGCTGGATTTTCATTCTCGAAGGCATGGTCACCATCATTGTTGCCTCGGGATGCTACTTCATCATCTACAAGAGCCCCAAGGACTGCGGCTTCCTTACCCCTGAAGAGGTTGTCTACTGGGAATGGCACTTGAAGCAGGACGCTGGTAAGGGTCTCGAAGAGGTGGACAACGAGCCTTTGCAATGGAAGCACATCAAGGAGGGAGCTTTCCACTGGAGAGTTTGGTACATGGTCATCCTTTCTCTTGGATGCACCGTTCCTATCTACTCTTTCTCTTACTTCTTGCCCACTATCATCAACAACCTCGGCTGGACCGCCTCCACTGCTCAGCTCATGTCTGCTCCTCCCTACATTTGGGCTTGTCTTTGCACCATTCTTGCTTCCTACCTGTCTGACAGATACAAGAACAGATGCTTCTTCATTGTCGGCCCCATGTTGTTCTTTGCTACAGTTGGATTCGGTATTGCCATTGGTCAGTCCAAGGCTAGCGTCACTTACGGAGGTGTGTTTTTGGCTTGCGCGGGGCAGTACGCTCCTTGGCCATCTATCGTTTCCTGGAACGCCAACAACTACCCCAACTCTCACTCCCGAGGCATTGCCATGGGCGTTCAAATCGGTTTTGCATCAGCAGGCGGTATCATTGCCTCTTTCATTTACAGAGCCCAGGATAGCCCAAGATACTTTTTGGGACATGGCTTTGTGCTTGGTGTCACCATCATGGGAGTTGTCATGACTCTTCTCCTCGCTGGATACCTGAGAAGCCTCAATTCCAAGAAGGAGAAGTACTGTGCTGAGCACCCCGAGGTCTACTCGGCAGATCCTAAGGAGCTTGCCAAGCTTGGAACTGACAGCCCATTGTTCAGATACCTGTACTGATCGTCGCGCGATCTTGGTCCGTTTATAAACCATGAAATGATTTAGCTTAGTCTTATGTATGATCTCGTATTTCTTTCTCTATCTAACTACTTATTCCGTTTTTTTTTTGATCAATCTAGTTGTTTTTAAACTTTTGTACCGTTTTATCCAGATATATAATCTCGAGAAAACCCGTTTGACTAGGCTTATTTGTGAACACGCTAGCCAGCTTCAACGCAGTCTAAGCCTATTCAAGAGAAGGAGATACGATCACTTAAATTTAGCTCTTGCAATGGTACTTGGTACTTGGTGCTTGCAAAGAAGTCCAGACCTGCTTTGGTATTAAAAAACTACTATTACCAAATTAGGAAGTTGTGACTACTTTTTTTTTCTTCCAAGTGACAATAGCGCAGTACATTTCAGTATGACATAAACCATGGTACATCACTTTGTTTGCTAGAATTTGTCCAGGGCTAGGGTTTGAAGAGTGCTGGTTTTGGGCCATCATCAAATTTTCCATCTACCCTAGGATTTGAAAAAAAAAAAAAAAAAAGACCGACGCTTCTCTATCGACAACAACAACAACTCCTTGGGTTACATATATATATATACAAAATGGTAAGGCCTGCACCCTCAATAACGTTCTGCCTTAGGTTGAACTCGTCATCTAACATTCTCATAGGTTAAGGCTTCTGAACTTCGCACTAAGACCAAGGCTCAGCTGGAGGAGCAGCTCTCTGGCCTCAAGGAGGAGCTTTCCAAACTCCGTGTTCAACAAACTTCCAGCAACAACGTCAAGTCCACCAAGATTTCTGAGGTTAGAAAGTCGATTGCTAGAATCCTCACTGTCGTCAACCTTACTCAGAGAGATCAGCTCCGTGAGTTCTACAAGACCAAGAAGTACATTCCCAAGGACCTTCGTGTCAAGCAGACCAGAGCCATCCGACGAAGACTGTCCCCATCAGAGGCCAACGCTAAGACCGCCAAGCAAGAGAAGAAGGAGAAGGCTTTCCCTCAAAGAAAGTATGCTATCAAGGCTTGATTCTCTCTCTCTTTTGCGTTAATAGCTTATTATGTTGTATAAAAGTCGAAATGAAAAAAAAATCTTTACGCCTCATGATTTTAGCCCAGGAATTTTCGATTTTTCGCCTTGGAGTTGAGTGCTTTGAAATTATTCCTACTGGGGGAACTTGGACAATAAAATGAATCTTGTAATATCAATCAGCCTTGGTGCTCTTCATTATGAGAGTTGAGGCGTTCGAGAATATGGTTAAAAATCAACTGCAAACCAGGTTATATTTTTCGCGTATACTTTTAGAGCTGTTGATTGCATGCCTGGTTCTGTAGAAAGAAAACCAACCTTAGGGCATGTAGATTTGCAGCTCTGCCAGAAAGACTTGATGCACTATTAGTTTTCTCCATTAATGATTTCATCCAAGTGCTTATACTGTACCATCCGACCAGATAATTTGTGCAAGTACGGCCGTGGAGCTTCAAGCATAGAAAGGTAGATGGTGACTTGATGAAATGCCAAGTCGGTGTCTCGCAAATGCCCTTGGGGCTACGACCCAATGGCAACTTATGAGAGACAATCGACAGAGTACTAGTTGTTTTAAAAATGGCTGATCGTTTAGCTAGATTCTTTTCTTTACGAGCATTGGCATGATCTTCCAGCACTCTATCAAAACCACTCTAATTTCTTGTGTGGGGGCTACAATAAGTATACGCAGTAAGCAATTAAAAGATGGTGGTTTGTTTCTGGCAGAATAAACTTTTTAGATTGGTATCTTCATTAAGTAAACCAGCGGTGAGAATCATTCCAGCTCTATTGTAAATTCATCTTTAGTGAGCTTGGAGCAGTAGGCTAATGATAAAACGAACACTTGTAGGATTTCATCAGATTCCCACAATATACATGTCTCCAGACTAAATCATCTATGTGAAAACAGAGAAAAGTATCAAGAAAGTCGCCATTCTCACAGACTGCACCACCATTTGGTCAATTACCTAGATGGCCATTTTTATTTTTTCAAGGTTATACAATTAGGTTTCATGAAAAGAAAAACCGGGCATCTTGTATGCTTATTACTAGCAAAAAATTATTGTCATAGCTCATAATGTATTATCAAATTACTCGCAATCAATCCTTTTCTCTGGCTTTAACCTTTTCATACTTTTTTAAAAGTGTCTTCTTGAATATCGAGATAAATAGACTCGAAACGGCCCTTCTATAGCTTCTTAAGTGTAAATTTACCTGAAAAATATCTTCACACTTCGCTGTCCATGTTTCATTGCATATCTGTCATGTGTTGATGATAAATTGCAACCAAGACGGCTGAGCTTCATTGATCCTAGATGAAATCAACCTCACACAAAAAACGTAGTTTGATTTGGGTCTCATTGCGAATGGTCGCAGCTGGATATTATTACGAGTCTTTGCGCCGATAAGCCCAGCTATGAATAATATGAATGATGTTTTGTATCGGATGCTGCAGACACTTGGAGATAACTCAAACCAACTAATTATCCCGATTAGGAAATCTGTCAACAATGGATTGGAAAACCACACTCATGAGCCCATCATATATATGCCATTGTTGTTCCTCGATTGATAGTTCCTTCTTGTTCATTAAATCTCACACCTCTTCGACCAATTTAAATCATATCAGCCATGCCTCTCTCAACTTTGACAGATTCTGCACTTAATGGCGCTACTGCCATCAGATACCAAGATACCCCTTTAAAAGAAACTAAGGTTTCTAACAATTCATGTCAGCTTTGTGATAATTTTCATTCAAAACCAAGCGCTGTGAAATGCCTAGACTGTAATCAATGGTTTTGCAACTCTCATAGCAATACGGAATATCCATGGTCTCATATTGTTACCCATCTGAAGCTTGCAGGGCACAAGGTAAATAAATAAAAAAGCCCCATGTGAAAAGTCATTTATACTAATACACTAGGCCGTCTCATTACTTCCTACCTCGAAACTTGGAAAATCTCCTCTTAGATGTTGCAAGTGTGGAGACGACGATGTCTTTGATCTAGGAATTTTCCCTCCTAATGAGAAAAATCGCGAAACACTTGTCTGCTGTTTCTTTGCATCAAAGAAAAAAAGATTGCCTTAGACGGGTCATACTGGAAAGCCTTCATTGTAACTGAAACTTTTGATTCTTCTCTGATAAAAGCTTTTTCATCCACCATAGTTCCACCGCCTGCGGTGGATGAAGTGAGAGTTCCCTTTTTTCATGACATCAAGCAACAGCCCGAGATATCTAATAGCAGTGGACCAACCATTTTTGTCGATGAACCGGAAAAAAATACCAAAGATGATGAAGCAAGAGAAAAGGCAAGTTCAAAACTTATGCTGAGCTTCCAAGATCCCGTTCAATATAGAAAGTACTTCAACGATTTGGTGACAAAAGATGCAACCTATGAAAGAAGGCAAAAGGAATCTCAAATTTACAGCAACATCAACATCCTTTGGAAAAACTTTACTGAAGAAGAAGCTACAATCTCCCTTTTCATATCAAAAAAGGATGCTTTCCATCTCAAAGTCATGATTGGAGATAAAATTAAATTAACCCATCCTAAAACCAATTCCAACTCTTGGACTTCATTTGGCATTGTCACAAAATCACTTGAACAGGGATACTGCGAAGTCATTCTTGATCTCCCCAAGACATCGGCACCTCCTAAAGAGCTCACTACCGGTTTCTCTGTAACCTTCCTATGGTCTGGTATAACTCTTCAACGAATGCGGACAGCAATGCTCAAGTTCACTCAAAAAGAAGCAAAAATTTCTGAATTCATTTACAAAAAGCTCTTGGGTCATCATGTCGAAAAAGCTACCATCTGCAAAAATCTTCCAAAGGACTTGTCTGTTCCTGGTATAAGCTCGTTGAACGAAAGCCAAATTACTGCAGTGAAGGAAGTGCTACGCTCTTCTTTTTCAATAATTCAAGGCCCACCCGGTACTGGAAAAACAGCGGTGTCTACTAGCATTGTTTATCACCTTTGCAAGAGAAATTCCAAGCCCGTCCTGGTTTGTGCTCCTTCCAACATTGCTGCAGATCAACTGGCCCATAGAATCAAACAATGTCTCAAAGAAGAGAGAGATATCTCAGTGACGAAGTAAAAGACATTTCTTTGCTTCACTTCATCAAAAACGATCCAAAGACTTCCGAAGCAAATCTTGAGCTTATCCGGAAAAGGGAAACAGATGGCCTCACTCGTAAGGAATCACAGAAACTCATCAACTTCCTCAAATCAGCTGAAAAACAAATTCTTAAGACTGTCGATGTTGTTGTTTGCACTTGTGTTACTGCTGGAGACCGAAGATTGCAGGGCTTCAAATTCAGAACTGTTTTGATTGACGAAAGCTCACAAGCCAAAGAGCCAGAAACTCTTATTCCCATTGTTCATGGGTGCCAGCAGCTAATACTTGTTGGAGATCATCGACAACTACGCCCTACTGTTCAATGCCAGGAAGCTGAAAGCGAAGGTCTGTCGCGGTCTCTTTTTGAGAGGCTTGTCATGCTCGGCCACAAGCCCATCCGTCTCACAGTTCAATATCGCATGCACCCATGCATGTCATTATTCCCCAGTAATAAGTTTTATGAAGGTGAGCTGCAAGATGGAATAACCTCACAGATGCGCGCAAGATCAGAAATTCAATTTCCTTGGCCAGTTCCACATATTCCCATGTTTTTTTGGGCTTCCACGGGTCAAGAAAAATGTGAGACTCCGGGTAGATACACCAACAAAGTAGAAGCTGAAAAGTGCCGGAAGCTGATTCGCAGATTGATGAAAGATGGTGTAGCTCCTTCTGAGATTGCTATCATCACTCCTTATGCGGGGCAGCGAGAGTATCTGACAGAATATTTTACTGTGAATTCTTTAGACAGTGAAAAGTTGAAGGAAGTAGAAATCAATTCAGTTGATGGCTTCCAGGGAAGAGAGAAGAACTATATCATTGTATCTCTCGTGAGATCCAATAGATCAAACAAAATTGGATTTTTGTCGGACCCAAGACGTTTGAATGTTGTGCTGACACGCGCCAAACATGGACTCGTCATGCTCGGAAACCCAAAGTCTCTTTCCACAGATCCTCTTTGGTCTCATCTTTTGAACCATTTTCATAATAGTGGATGTCTGGTGGAAGGAAATCTGAGCAACCTCTTAAAATGCACCATGAAGCTTACGACCCATGATGATGTTAACAAGGGTAAACCAGTGGAGAAGCAGACATCACCACGCAAGCGCGGACAAGTCCAAAAGCGAAATGAGAATTCCCCTTTTTCGCCAACTATTTTATAAATAAAATAACCAGTAGTGGTAATTGAGTCAAATATTAGGCGCTAACAGCACTGAATCACATTTACCATTGATTGAATTGAATGGGCTAGTTATAGAGAAAATAAAGTGGACAATTGGGGATCTGGCTGGGGTTTACTTGGTCTTCTCTTTTTCACTAACAAGCTTGCCACAGAGAATATACTTGCCCAAAAACATATCATGCCAATCACTTAGTGCTTTCTCTTCCTCTTTACTCAAATCCTCCAAAAGGTCAATGGGCTGACCAACTGGTGTAAGCATTTCTTCGTCAAAACTATTCTTGGCCAGTCCCCTTGAAGCATCGTGGCCGGCAAAGTTGGAGTAAGGTCCACCAGGTCCATAGAACGATTTTCCAGCAGTGACATCGAACACATCACCCTTCACTGCCATGAGGACTTTGGAGTCATTCTTTCCGGAGAACTTTTCGAGCTCGGCTGGTGTGTACTCTTTGAACAAAATAGGTATGTCGCCACCGAGTGCGGCAGCCACTGGATTGCTTGCTTGATCTCGTCGGAAGAAAAGCCGACGAGCAATGCTGAGGACAATACAAGCGATGAGGAAGTAATTGACGTACTGTAAAGTCGAATCTTCCATAATATAAATTTTGAGTGATGCTGTCAAGTTATTGAAATTGGTTGAGTTCGAAGAATCAATTCAAAAAGGTGAAGAAGTAGTTATTTAACGAGAGTGACGAGGAGATGATTCAGTTGATTCAGATTTCAAATGGCGAGAGGTGGGTTGGGCCAAGCACAAGCAAGCACAAAAAAAAAAAAGACTAATATCAGGGCAAAATGGCGTAGTCTATCACCAAACGCCAATTACTACATTCAATACAGGAAATTATGCACATCGATATCTTATACTGGTGAGGAAGCTAGCATGCAAAAATCCTCTGATGATTAATTTGAAATTCTAAACCTGAACAGATAGTGTTGAAGGAAATCGTAGGTCTCACCAGTCTCAACCCAAATCCAGAAGTGATCAAAACTACAGGGGCGGGCACCAATGCAAAGAAACCTTCCTGCGAAGACGCTGATTGTAGCCAGAAGGGTATGATTCGATTGCCTTAAGCTCAATTACCGCAAGCAAATGGAAAAGTTGTTCTTGTTTGCACCAGGGTTGATTTCCTCTCGTTTGAAAACCTTTGTCTTCTTGCCTGAGGTCTTGGAGTCAAGTCTATAGAGCCAATATATCAGCTTGGAGCTTTCTTTCCGATGCTCCAGCTTGTAGCCGAGTTCCTCCATGATTTCATTCAGCCGCTTTTCTGTAAAATACCTCGAGTTTAATACGCATGGTGCTGGCAAGACGAAGAAAAGACCAGGGAAGGGTGCATCCAAAGATTTCTTTCCAGTCGGCGGTGACTTTAAAAACTCTACCGTGCGCCTAAGCATCTCACCTCGCTGGAAGTGATCTGGTACATAGTTCACAACAAGAGAAAGTGAGATAAAATCAAACAGATCTGTCTTCTTGTTGCTCGGAGATGGGCGCTCCATGAAGTCTTGCTGCTTGATGTTCTTGGGATCCTGTGAATTCAAATCTATTCGCTCTATCGGACCAAAGATTTCACTGTTGGAGCATTCGTTATCTGCTGAAAGACATCCAATCTCGAGAAGAGAAAACGGTTTGTTCCTAGTGATTTCATCCTGCCATCCGGCTTCCAGCCACTCTACAAGTAATTTCGAAGTATCTCCGCCCCGTGTGCTACTTTGGCCAGCGATTGAAGCTTTCTGATATTCTTCAATTCCACCATTTTCTTCAACCTCTTTTTCAATAGCCGCAATCTTTTCCTCAAGTGTCTTGGTATCTTCGGTCTTCTTTGCTCTGCGGGCGGATTCAAGTTGCAGCTTTAGATTTGATTGGTTCTTCAGGAGCGTATGATGCCGTCGAATGATTTTTCTGGTATACTTCGAGGCAAATAGATTGGCCGGCTTACCTCCTGCTAAATTTTTGGCTAGCGATATAGCGCTGTTTCCTGTGATTCCAGATTTTCTTCGAGCTGAAAACTGGGGTTTCTTGGCAAATGTAGACTCAGAATTTGTAGTAAGAGTTGTCGTCGAGTTCAGAGACTTGTTAGATCTCTTATTTTGCCCCATCTCATGCGTAGTTTCGATTAGGCTACAATTCTATGTTCGTTGGTTCGGAATTCATGGGTAGAATTTTTTGGATGCTGCTTAGTGTTGTCTATCAGATGGTTTTTGTTAACATTTTCCCTTCAGGAAATTATTGGCAATATATAGCTAGCCAGGCTAGCTAGCGCTGCTGAAGAATGATATGTCAACCAGCACCAATACCTAATCTGGGTAAGTTCTTGACTGCCAAATTGGACCAATACCAAAAAGTGCGCCAATAGATGTTATCAGAATGATAACGGAGTGAAGCACTTGAACCCCCTTGAGGAGATGTATACTGTCAGAAAGGCGCCAGCCGCACCAAGCTAACTATGCTATACTGTAATTCCACACAATAAAACCATCCCTGGTTAATTTAAGAAGCAGAATAACAGCTATAGGCCGATAATTGTAGATTGCCTATAGCTTAAAATATTCCAGGCTGCCTTCGTTGGGGGCAACCTCAGTTGGATTGCGTTGTTATGTTTATTGAAAGTACTTACTTCTTTTACCCACCTCACAGAGTTTCCCATCTCCTATTAATTCACACCGAAAGCAGCATAACTTTTCGCTCCTCCCTTTAACCTCCTGGGTTTACATATCTCATCAGCATCATGGGCTCAGATATGCTTCCTGAGGAGCTAGTCTCTTCCAATTCGCCTACATTTCATACGCCTCCAGTTGCAACAACCCGCTCCTGGATCGCAGAGAAAGAATCATATGGAATTGGAGACCCAGAAAACGAGTATTTTTCCGATCCATTGGGAATCAAGAAGAATTCAGACGAATCTCATTCTAGAATGCCTACAGACTTACCTATCAGTAGTGACCATAATGCAAACACTGCATCTCCAACAAAACCTCGCCCATCGAGAAAGATTGTCAGAAGTGCAAGTTCGACTCTGGTAACACCTGACGATGCATCTTCTGATTCGGTTGAACTAGACGGTACAACTACGCCTACTCCTCTTCCACCTTTTCTCATCAAAGCAGTGGATCAGTTCATTCAGTCTCTAAAAGAGCCGAAATTTGCAGCCCCGCTCGAACCTGGCGAAGTATCTGCTTTGTATCAAGATTTTTACACCTACTTTTCAACCAAGGCAGATCATTTCCTGCAAACTGGCGGGTATCTATCCACGAAGAAAAGGGAAATCCAAATGGAAACATATGAAGAAATTGCTGAAAAGAAGCGAGAGCGATCGTTACGCCCAGCAAGACTCCTGGAATATATGGAAGCTGCTGAGGCAAGAGCTTGCTCAAGTGTACTTGAGCGGATTTATCGTCCTGTTGTTGGAGATGATGTGGATAGATCTAAGGATATTCAGCGAAGGGTGAAAGCCTTGAAGAGTCTACCTGTGAAGCTCAAGAATCTAGATTTCGATATCAGTGGCAGTATTCTTGAGAATCAAAGTGAAGAGGAGTGTGAAAAAAGTGTTTCCGAGGCATTTGCCCTTGCAGGCGAAGAATTTGCATTGATGCAAGCTGAAGATTCAGTCACTCCCCGGAAAAAGCTTGAGCATTTGATCAATGGGCACAAACTAGTAGTTGACTCACTTTCCGAACTGTTTCCTAGTGCTTCGCAAAAATCTACTAAAGCCAGTGCTGATATGATCCTACCAGCATTAATCTACACATTCATCATCTTTGATACTCCAGATCTATGGCTTAGTTTGGCCTTTATCACTAGGTACCGGAATTCTTCCTTATTGGCGGGAGAACCTTCATACGTATTAACTAATTTCCAAGCAGCTATTGGATACTTGGAATCGGTAACTTTAGAATCAATGGGATACCCTGACGATGCAGAGTCTCTAGAAGATGTTGATCTCTCCGTTCTTAAAACTGGCGTGCCTGAGGACCGGCAACCGATTTTAGACATGTCCCTACATTATGAGTCTTCTACATCTCACCCAGCGACTACTTCATCACTGGGCTTTGGAAAGTATGGCAAAGGTCTATCTCATCGAGTATCAGCGCCCAGCCTCAATTCTTCGGCACAGCAGCATTCGGCGTCCAAGAGAAGTTCGATGATACTTGCTCCTACAGGAATTGTGACTTCAGCAGATCAAGCGTTCAAAAGCATAGGCACGAGTTTTGGAAATTCCTACCGATTTTTGCTGAGCAAAACCAGTAACTCTGAGAAAACTGTGTCAAGTCTTGCAGGTAGTGAACCACTGCTCTCTGACAGTCATGGCTCCACTAGCCTTAGGCACAGCATGAGCAGCGCATCAGTGGGATCTGCTGGAACGTGCAGTGCTATCCCCCCAACTCCACCTGTTGTTACAACCTCAATTTTTGATGCTCCGCCCCGTGAGCTCACTCGAAATGAAACTCCTTCAACCGCTATAACGCCTGAGCCTAATCATACTCCACCTGAAACCAGTAACCATATATTAGGACGATTTGCAAGTATGAGTATGATGAGGACTCTTGGAAGCTCATATTCTTCTCCCTTGGCAAGTCGTCCGGAGTCGCCACCGGGGTCTTCTTCACCTGTACCTCTTAAGAAACCGCTAGACAAGATATATCATAAGGATTGGGAAAGTCTTCAAATAAGCGAAGTTAAGGCGCTTCATGAGGACTATAAGCGATTGGTTGACTATTTGAAATCTATCCATGCATTTGAAAAATAGACAGAGCCAATAACTTGGATTAGAAAGCGATGAAAGTAAACATGAATTCAAAAGGATATAACTAAAAACAAAAATCAGGAGTGCGCTTTATGGTACATTATTGCTGATTGTCTGAAGAAATTGAGGAAACACCAAGGAATGTCCATGCGAAAGAGCCCAATAAATACAATATGATTAACAGTAGTCTAAAAACTCATTGAATCCCATTTCTCTTGATTCGTCAGGTGGTCCCCTTGACAGGAACTCCTGGAGATCCATTTCCCCAGAATTCGTACTTTCATTATCTTCATTAGCGTCATGTAAATTCGGAGGGTAGTGGTTATTGGTTGCTGTATGAGATTGAGATCGGCCACTGAGACCGGCATGGTTCGACTTAGTTTCGTCGCCCAGCGATTTTGTATTCCAATTGTGGAAACTCAAACGGCGCTGATAGTCCTTGCGTCGCATGTTAAATCGCTCGAGGGCTGATGGCGGTTTACCTTGATTCTGAAGCTGAACAATAGGTTGGAGAGGTGCGGTCGCGGCATGGGTAAATCGGTAACCCGTGGGAATTAATGCTTTATTAGGGGAGGGAATACCAGGCTTACTTCTGCGAGTTTGCTTATGATGCTTGATTTTGGCTGGTGGTCTAGTTGCAGAGACAGTGGTCGTTATGGAAGGATTATTGGAGTCAGTTGAAAGATTTGAATGGGCGGGATCGGATGAAAATATGGTATCCTTGGATTTTTCAGAACCATCCTGTTGCACTGGTGTTATTTCACTTGTCACTATAGCTGGGTCAGAGAGAGGAGATACAGTATTCTGAAGAGTAGACATCAAGCTTTGACTTAAAACCGCTGGGTCCTGCCCTGTAAATGAGAAATGTTTCCATCTCACATCATGTGTTTGCATTGAAGTTGACGGGTTCCTGACTGCGGCAGGTTCAGGTGGCGTTAAGGTTTGCATTGTTACATTTGCCTGAGGCAACTGTGCATGCCGGTCAGAACGTAAAAAATGAGATACTGAATTCAGAGAGCCTTCAACCACTGTTTTATAAGTTCGATGGAGCCAAGCAGAAGAGTTTGACAGATATGATGTTAATTCGTTTCTAGGCATTATTCCCAAACCATCTCTTGGGTGATTTTCTTCATCGGGCCGCCCAAGAGGACCAAGATTGACGATGCTTCCAACGCTGATAATAAAGTCAATATCCATGTCAACATCGTTGTAGTATGCATTCTCGTCTTGTTGACTATCTTCATCAAGTGAGTTTTCAGGAACAGGAAGGTCAGTTGAGAGGACATCTGCTGATACTTGAGGTGGTGGCGCTGTTATAGTAGAGTAGCGGTCATCGTCATTTTGAAAGGCTGGATCTAGAGCACGAAGTCTCTTCTTCTGGTTTCGAATTCTTCTTTTTGGGGACAAGCATGGAACAGCTCCTTCTCGAATTACAAAAATAATTGAGTCCACTAAGCAATTCAAAGGTCTTGTAAAAGCAGCTACTACTGCTAACCAGTAAGATGTTACCACGCTTCCTCGCTTGATGTCTTCACTCGAGAACCTGGTATAGTATATAAATTGTTGAACCAGAGGGAAAGCATTGCAAAACACATAAGCGATGGGATAAATGAAAATGGAATTGACTTGACGTTCAATTATGCTGCGGCGATGGTTGAATCGCTCGAGGTTTTCTTTGTTGAGCTGATATTGGATGTCTTCATTGAAAAGAGTGCTTATGTTGCTGGCTCCAGTTGCAGTGGAGTTTTCCGCAGTAGTTTCCTGGGGGGTTGCATAAGGTCTACTCGGTCTTTCGTGTTGATGAAACCTATTCCTAGATTTGGTTTGGTTGGCTTCGTCGATCAAAGGATTGAGATATCCAAAGCCTGGAAAAAAAGAAATAAAAATCTTGGTTCGGCGCCAGATCCGGGAAAATATCTTTTTCAACCATCTGGGATCTTGCTTCGACTGATTGCGCTTCGCATTCGCAGTGTTGGACGACACTGGTGTAGCTTGGATCAGGGCCCTGGAGACATGATACATGTGAACTCTCACATAAATGAAGATCGACAAGTATATCGAAAAAATAAGCAGTATTATCATCATGCGAGGAATCCAAGAGAGAACTAAGCTATACCACACTGGATGAACGACCAAGAAGCACCAAGTAGTATAGAAGGTGTATCCGGAACCAACGAATCCAATGCCTGCAGCGAGAAGAGGCAGCAAGAAAAAGAATATGACATAAATATAATATCGGAATCTGAATAGCCCCCCAGTATAATTTGGATAAAAAACAAGAATAGCCGTATGAATCGCGAGTGCAAGAACAGCGAAATCGGAAGACTGTGTAGATGCTACTGTGAGAAAACCTATTGCATCACAAAAAGGTGTTTGTTCACCGTTTGTTCCGGCACTATTGGCATGGAGATATCGGGCAGGAAATATAAGGAGGATAATCGCTCTTATCAAATTTATAGAAATCAGAGCTATCGTTAGATCGTGTCGGAACTGTCTCATGCGCTTTCGTTTTCGAGGGGGAGGATGTGGAGGGGCCGAATGATATTGATTGAACCCAGAGACCTTTGCTGCTTCATATTCTCGAACTTGTTTGTTGATTCGGTAGTTGTCCCATATTGGAACAAGATACCACCAGATGAGAACCAGTACGCCTGCGGCGATGCTTAGGGCACAAGCAGTGATGGCCAACGCCCTATGCGTGACAAGTTGGCTATGTGTACGTGCCATGTAAAACGCGTCGACGTCGGAAGACGACTATTCGACAGTTGTTATACGCTCTATGAGCTCGTTGTGGTTGATTCTGAATAACACAGTACAGGCACGGCTAGGTGAAGAGAAAAAGCCGAAACATAATCTTTAACTAGCAAAATGTAGGCCAAAAAGAGAACTGAGCAGGTCTAACTAGCAGAACAGTGAGATGAGAGATTAGATGAAGGAATGAGAACAAAAACAAACAAGAGTAGGTAGAAGGAGAGAAGAAAGGAAGATGAGGAAAGTTAAAATAAAAAATTTATTAAATAAAATCCACTAGCTATAGGGAAATCTTGTAAGAAATAAAATAAAAAGCTGGGCAAATCCAGTAGAATAGTTCTTTGCTCAAGAAGGCTAGGTCAAGGCGTGGAACACCAGGCAGACGGAACTATTAGTGTTTGGCCTTGTAAGAGCAATTTGATAAACAGATGCCAGTTTAAGTTTGATGTAAACGAGTTGAAATCATGCGCCATTTTTCAATGGTGCAATTTTTTCTCCGAGTTCTTCTAGAGAAAGGAGGAATATTAATAGGGACCATTTAGAAGAAGACTATCGATCCAGGTGGTGTTGACTAGTCAAATCTGATTGCTATAGGACGGTGCATTTACAATCAAGGTATTAAGACTGACCAAACATCAGGAGGTTTCCACTCTATAATAATGATGTTTTAGTCGATAGAGTGATTACTCTCGCTGTTTTAATCAGTGGGGTACTACTACAAGTACTAAGACAGATGTTTCATTATGAAAAAAGTGATGTTAATAGTGGAAATTGACACGATGATTGATTGCTGGAATAAATATATTGACATCAACCAACTACATCTGAACGCTCAAAAGGGTCTGCTCCATGGATATATAGTTAGATGTTATGATTTTTTTTCGAATTCATGCCTGCCAAGATGCCCTATTGTGTTGAAGGGGCTAAATGTGAGAAATGTCATAAATGATATTGTGATTTTTTTGTCTCTCAATATTGGATCTCTTGCCTATTTTAGCGGAATGTAGTATAGCTATAGGATATATATCAACAGCTAGCATTTTTTCTTCACTCCAATTAATGTTTAGTGATATGATTCGTGGTTCTTTTAAATTGACTACGCGTCTACTCTCTCAATTAAATGGCCAATATCTCAGTTTTAGTTGCTCAGTTGCCTTTTTTTGGGTACAAATGCCGCCAAACACCGCCGCACTAAGCCTTATAATTAGGTCTTGAAAGAAAGACACTAAATAGAACGTCCTGAGCTCAGCATGAACCTTCCACTTCCGATCGACTTGCCACAAGATTACGTATTCCATTCTTATCTAAGCCTACAATAGCTATAGTGGTAATGTAATTCGTAGTCAGCCTTAGGTAAGTGAGCTGGGTGTTGCCCCCATTTTTTGATCTTCATAAATGTTCAAGTTCATGCTAATTGACTTTTACAGTCATGAACAACTAAAACACAATGGTTAATGCTTTTGTTCCTCTTGAATCAAACCCAGAAGTCTTTACGGAGCTAGCGAGATCCATGGGTCTTTCATCTGAGTTGGCCTTCAACGATGTCTTTTCAATTGATGATCCTGATCTTCTTGCATTTGTCCCACGACCCGTCTCTGCCTTGATCTTGGTCTTTCCAGTCTCCGAAGTTTATGAAGAACATCGCAAGGAGGAAGACGGTCAGAGACCTGCTGACTATTACACAAGGGTTGCAGGTACATCTGAACAGGGAGTTATATGGTGCAAACAGACAATTCGCAATGCATGTGGCACTTATGGCATTTTGCATGCGCTGCTCAATGGATTTTCACTGAAAGATGACAAAATTGCCAGTGATTCATACATTGCAAATCTAGCTGAAAAACTTGAAGGTATCAATGTGGATGCTAGATCTCAAGTTTTGGAAGCAGACGCTAATCTTGAAACCCTTCACGGCAGGGTCGCTTCAAAGGGAGAGACCGAAGCTCCAGATGCAAACGACAAAATTGATTTGCACTATGTTTGTTTTACAAGATCTGCTCGAGAACCTGGGGTTGACGGTAGCAGAAACCATTTAGTCGAACTTGATGGGCGTAGAAATGGACCTCTTCAGCGTGCTGTTCTAGCCGACGACGAAGATTTGCTGAGCGAGCCTGCTCTGAAAGAAATAAGAACTTTCATGAAGCGCGAGAAGGATAATCCCATGTTTTCGATTTTGGCTCTGTCTCCATCCATGGAGTGATGTTTGCATCAAACTAGAGTTTGCAATAAAATCACCCCTTATTTATTGCACATTTTAGTAAATGCTTGAACCTATAAATGTGCATCAAAAGTAAGATTCGCACTCAAATTCGTGTAGCATCATTTTTGCAGCATATATTAGGATCTACTAATTGTCAACAGCTGAAGCAAAGAACTGTCTTATCAATTAGCTTGTTCTGATGCAGGAAAACAAACCACTTGGAACTTAAGATGCGCAATTTCTGAGACACATTTAAGGTAGACCTAATTGCATTAGCTGGAGTGAACTAGTCTTGTAAGAACTGTCTAAAGGTGGTGTTTTTCTAGCCAGATAAATTTTCATTCTGCATGTAGCCGCTAAATAGGCTGCTCCAAACTACGGACTTGTGAAATTGACCTTTTTTACAAAACAATACCAATTAATGTATATGGAAGAAGCATTGGTTACCAAATATATTGAAACACTATATTTTGAAAACAGCTCTATCATATGGTAATATTATCAGCGCTTAGCAAGCTTAAAATTTGGGTCTGGATACACACAATTTGTAAGTCCGTTTAGTGTGAATATCAACACTCTCCCCTTGAGAAAAAAACGATAACTCCCACGATTGTGTTTCTGAAACATGCTCCATTTCTAGCTTTCTCCAGGGCAACCTTTAAAAATGGTTTCCACAAAGGTTCAAAAGTCCTTGATTCATGTAGGCTGTGCTGAGGAAGTGTTTGAGGATGTTCTAGCTTAGCCTGAAGCTGCAGTTTGCTGTGACAGCCTCTCACACTGTATTCAGAAACACATGAAGGATTTAGAAAAAGAAGAACCAATGCCAGCCATAAAATTACAGGTAAATCCAGACCTGTAGTTGATCAGGCCTATTAACTATGCGAAGCCAAGAACATACATGACATAGATAGATATGATCAATTTAAAAGTCTCATGTAATAAACATCGAAATAAACGTTTTCCATCTCTTGATCTGATACAAACAGTAGCAGCAAGTAACGAAATCCTACATTAGCTGCAAAAGAAATTTAAGATTGATCGTCAGCCTATTGTATTTATTATCTGAAGTTCATATTAAGGTGGGTTGACGAAGCGTTTTGCGCCTTTGAATACTATTACTGCATGGGCATCAGAGTGCAGTATATTCCCTTGAGCTTACTTGAATGAGCTCAATAGTTCCAGAAGCTTAGTCTACAATTGCCATATAGAAGGATACCCTTAATTTACAACACAGTATTATGTATTGCCCTAATAATACTATGTGTTGTAAATGGTGCTAATGCGGGGTCTTTTTTAAGGTACCTGTTAGAACCCTCTATTTCTTCCCTCCCTTCAGCTTTCTGGAATCACAAACAGTGAGCGACAAATATCTACGTAATAAAAAAATGAAATATAGCTAATCTATTTCTGTACTTGTTGAAGATATCGATTGAAGATTTTGGCAGTGAATTTGTACCACCCAGTATGTTTCTCTGAAAAGGACTGCCTATATATTCACATAGTGAGTAATAATAGCCAGAAAGAAGCGAAAGTTCACAAAGATATCATTGAAACTTGATTTTCTTTCTTTATTTCGAAGATCTAGGCTTGAAAACACATTAGTTTGAATTTGATCATTCTCAAATCAACTATATATAGAGGAATCTGGAAGTGAGCCCGCTCTACAGAAAGTCTGCTCAAACAAGTTAGGCCTATCATTCTTGCAAAACTCTTTTTGAATATCAATTGACCAAGTACCGTTGCTATTTAAGCATTTTCTGATGCTATACAGAAAATAAACCCCAATTTATAATATGTATAAGGCATGGATATTGGTTTTGCTAGCTTTGAGGCTAGGTTCTTCTTTATTGCAGAAACATAGCACCGCAATATTAATGTTCTCATGAATTCCTGCAGAGTAGATTTTTATAGCTCCATTTTATCAGAAGTTTTAATATTAAACTTGGAAAATGCTGCTCTAGTTGAAATTTTTTTCAGTTTAATTAATGACACTCCGAATACTGATTTTCGTCGTCACTTCAAACGGATCGTGAGAGAGTTTAGAATTGAAGATAATGAAGTTACTCAGCTATTCTGTATACATGAAACCAAAGCAAAGAATCATACTAATAATATAATCTCTCGATTTTATGTTTTATAAGACAAATCACAACAGATTGTGCTCACATCTACATATCTATCTATCTATCTATATGAATCAAGTGTGCAATTGTCTAGGTCTTATACTTAAATCCTAACCTTTTCACCAATATGCCTTCTTTCTTTTCCAATATTAGATATTCAAACTCAAGTGCAAAACTGGTTTGTGGTATTGGACATGGTATACGATTAGATAGTTGGACTATTGAAACGGAGGAGTGTTGGTGTTTGAAAACGTCTGAAGCCATCTCTCAGGTTTAAGTTTCATGGAACGCCTAGTCTATAAAAAATGATGGCAATTGATATTCTTGAAAATTGTAATATAAATATGAAATAATAGTTTTATCACATGTAACTTTAACAGCATGCTGACGTTTTTAATAATGGACAGACAACATGATGGCTCATTCTCCTATAAATTGCAGTGCTAGCCGGGGTTACGTGTAGTTAGCTTCAGTACCACGCCTGCCTACCTTATTATTCCCGTAGCCACATAGAAAAATCGACTAATTATGAATTCTAAGACCCAGGTTCAGAATAGATATGCACCTTTGGATTCTATTAATGTATGACACAAAAGTTCATCAGTAATCATCATTATTGTCGTCATTGTAATCGCCATCATTATTGTCATCAGTGACATTGCCATCATTATCATCATCATTGTAGTTGAGGTCTTCATTGTCGTCATTGACATTGCCATCATTTTCATCATCATTGTAATCGCGCTCATTATTGTCATCATTAGAATCGCGCTCATTTCTGTCGTCAATGCTATTGGTTTCTTCGTGATTGATATTGGTAGTGTCATAATCGTTGTAGTTATTGGTTTCATAGTTGTTGTTAATGATGGTAGTGTGGTGGCGATCATTGTCACCCAGAGCGTTCTCTAAAAGCATTCCACCAAGAATACCTGCTCCTGCACCTAGGGCAAGCCCAGTGCCCATTCCATGAGACTTCTTTGCTTTCTGTTGTTGTACAATAACTGGCTGCGGAGCAGAGGCGGGTTGGTAATAACCTCCCGGGGCCTGCTGGGGTTGACTCCCCCAAGGCCGGCTTTGATTATAACCGTTACTATTGTTGTAACCTCCTCCATAACCTCCGGAAGGTCCACCAGGACCTTGGTTATAATTTCTGTTGGGGCCACCAGGACCTTGGTTGTAACCGCCATTGTAACCTCCATTGGGGCCTTGGGGCGGTAAGCCATTTCCGGGTAGAGGCCCTCCAGGACGTTCCCATTGAGATCTACCACTTGCAGTTTCAACGTAATAATAGCTAAAATACTGGTGTTGACAAGTGCAAAGCCATTGATGTGTATCATACTCACGTTCTGTACTTGGGATCGAACTTTGCGATCCAGCCAGGAGGAACACTAGGAGGAGGAGGGATTACTGGAGCAGACATTATGCTTCAAAGAGAGCAAGCAAGTACAGCAAGTAAAGGATTATGGAGAAAGGAAGAAAACGCATGATTTTTATAGCAGAAGTGAGTGGCTCTACCTTGTTCCACGAATCAATTTGCGGGTATATCCAGCCAACCAATTCTTGAACCCACCCATTTGGTTCTAATAATTAAGCAATATGCAGCGAGAAATATGGACCTGAAATCAATTGATTTTATAATAGAAGCCCAAACAAATCAGGCAGCTGATCAAGGCGTCTATTGCCAATATCACTAGCTAGCACATTCATTTATTCTGGCAGATGCCCTCGATGCCCTCGATGCCCTCGGAATTTTCAAAAATCTCCCTTCAAGCGACCTTCTGACATAAAATGTGCACAATTCTCAAGTCAAGGCTGTCAATTTCTCCAGTTCGTTAAATTATCTCGAACGTTTTGCACAATAGGATAAAAGGCTTATGTAGAACAAGGGCCAATTCAGTTGGTGTATTCTCCGCTCAGTCTATGTTATAATTTTCGAAATTTTCGCTTTTAAAAGGCAATGGCTTGAGCTTCACAGTACGTACTGTTTTGCACACTCGATTTAAAGCCCCTTCGTGTTTAAGGTTTTACCAAGCTTAGAGCGGTGGGTTCACAAGAATGGCAAAAAGTTTGGGACCCTAACGATCATTTGCCAGTAAAGTGAAAGAAGCACCAGGGGTTTCACACTGCTTTGGAATAATACTATTAAAACTTGCAATGATGGAATTCCATCCATGGCTGATGTTCTAGTTATATTAATTCCGCCCTTAAGTACTGAAAATATCTATCAAAGATCCATTAAAATTGCAAGATTAACAGTTGTGGGTGGCTGCACACTTGATTGGCACACGTATATACATGTAGCAAATTGCACTCCTAAGGAAGCAAGGGTTCCAGTCGAAAAGACCTACATATAATAAATCTTTTATAATTATTATTAGGGTAATACTTAATACCCTGTGTCGTAACGGAGCTAGTATATGGAATAACTTGCCACTTCTAGGGGTATCCTCTCTAGAAAAGTGGCATTTAGCTCTGTACGAGGCTAAACAGACATAAATGAGGATATAAGTCGTAGCTTTGATTTCCTATCTCTGAAGCTAGTGATTTCAAAGTCTTCTCCTATAATTGCTATCCAGCTGAGCTGGATACATTCATGCATTAATATTCTTTTATTATTAGGGTAATCAACAACTGAATCAATTCCTTTGAGATTTTTTCAACTCAGGCAACTGCAGAGGCAGATATATAGGATCTCCAATACGGCCCAGATCCCCACTGAAAATCCTGCCACCCAATTTCCTGTCTACCATAACTTGGTCCTCCCAATCAGCAGAACCAGCCTCCATCTTTCTGTGTACAGTGAAGTATTCTTAGGTTGAAAAATGAGTCTTCTTCTTGGATATATCTACTCGTCTTTGACTTCTACTTCGAAAACCAGCCTTGTGTGCGACCTTTTGGACTTCCATTGAGTTGCAGGGCACAATGAAGTTTTGGCAGGCCAAGAAACAGCGACCCATTTCAGGTTTATTCAGACGATCTCAACCAAAAGAGCTTCCAGAAGATTTTGACGGTAAGTTGCTCAATTTGCTCCATCTTTTTGTTTGATCCAGTTCTTATCTATAAGCAAAGAATTTCTTGGAGATGAATGCTTAACTGCTGTCGAGGCAATTACACTAGAGGCACCTCTCCTCCACCATCGGGATTCCTCATACTACCCGGTGACTCCATCAGTAAGAAACTCTCTCCAGTTTCAGCATTCTCAGAAGGGGAACTTCAAAATTGAGTTTCAGCCTCATTCTTTACACTCTTCCTTCAGATATTCATGGCTGCCATCGGCCAAGCCTTCTCCAGCTCAAGCTTCAATCCGCAGACACAGCTACTCTTCTTCAAAACCTCCCTCTAAAAATGAAACTCAGGCGGGTGAGAAAAAAGGCAAAACACCTTCTTCTTCCCGTTTTACACGAGCACAGGGTCTATGTTTGGGTCAAAGTGGGCCTAAAGCTCCTTATGCTCCATTTAGCGCGGCACATGGCTTGAAAGGTGGAGCTGATGTTCCACTTCGTCCATCTCGCCCAAATGTTAACAGGTGGAGTTCAATAGATAATGAAACAGCCAAATCAAGAGCCCTGACTTTGAAACGAAGTATAAGTGGTATTTCTAGCCGGTCTTTTACTTCCCTATCTTCATACTCTTCCTCGCTCTCTCTCTCCATTCGCGCCAAAACTGCTGCTGATACTACATACTTGAATGCTCCCAATCCTTCTTCGGAGGGAATCACTAGCTCCTCTGCATCTTCTCTACTCAGCCTATATCTTTGCGATCCATCCACGGATTCCATGGAACATTCTAATCTTCGCATTGTTAACATGACCCCAGACTCACAGCATCTAACGATGAACTTGAATTTAACATCAGACTGTAATTTAATTCGACAGAAATCATCATCAGTACTCTCCATAATTTCACCTGGCTCTCCTGTTTCTTCATCAGGTATTTCAGAAAAGCTGGAAACTGACATCCATACATTTAGCCCTGTCTTGGGCTCATATTCATCGCCAGCATCTTCCATGATCTTTGAGAGATCTCTTCAAGACGTTCGAGTGGAGGATCATGGTACCAAAATTTTTTTTTCACATTTAAGCAATGACGACTTCATTCCTCCAATGTCGAACCCTTCTGTGAGGCATTGAATAATCATCTGATTAACACGATGAGAGTTCGAATACATCCCTATGACGTCCCTCTTCTGTCCGCAGTCAAGCTTTTGTGACCATCCCTCTACTTGCACCAACATAGTCTGCTTCTATTTCATACGCATTGACCAGCAAGGACAGCACTGATACTAACCAAAAGTTTCAAAACGATTTTTTCAGTGCAAGGCACAATCCTCATGAGGGCCAGCCGTAATAGGTCGACCTCGCATCTTTACCATTGTTTGTGCCAACATTAAGCGGGAAACTTGACAGCAAAACGATTTGATTGAGAGAGAGTTTTTCAAATCTGCGATTCATGAATGACAACTACCAAGTATTAAAATTTTGTTCATTTGCACTTTTTTTTTTTTTAAAAAAAAATCTCTCGAGTACAGAATGTTCTGCAGAAGGACTTCTTCCGACACATGAGTCTATTGCTCTTGTTTCTCAAATTTCTCAATGTAGTTCTCTCTCTTTTCGCCATGGCGTCAGGCTTACCCAGATCAGCAACCAAATTAATCTATCTCGTCTCTCTACGCTTAAAAAAGGGGGTTTATATATTTTCTCTCTTGTCAGAGTACTCATGTATGATTACAAGCGTGAATCCTTTGAGACGATCCATTTTGTATAAACCGTTCCGAGACTTGCTTAGAATGAAGGCATTAATTCAAGTACTCTCATAATAATTATTTTAGGAATCAACTGTTGCCTCATGATCTGACGACTAAACATGAACTGAACAGTATCGACCTAACCTATGATTCTATTAAACATCAAGAGTTGAAATAAATTGATATTTGAGAAGTTGACCCATTCCATATAATGCATACCAGGTTTATGAATGCTCCCTCCTGCTTGAAAATCGAATCGATTGTGTCATTGTGTGAAATTTGTTAAAAAAACTCAACCCTGCGCGAAGAATAGAGAAAATGATCTTCATTCCTAATGAAATAAATTATCCGCATAAAGCATGTCCTAATGAAATAAATTATCCGCATAAAGCATGTCCTAATGAAATAAAATTATCTGCATAAAGCATGATAGCTCTACACGGCAAATTCGATACTGGGATAGTATCTACTCTTCGGATAACTGAATCTCAAATTCTCACTCCACGAAGGTCTAAGATTTATTATGCCTTGTACGATATATCATCAGAACACATGCCAAGAGAGCCAGGTTTGAGAGACTCAGACATACGTAAGAAAAGAATCAAATGCCTGGTCAAGAGCCCCCAACTCATGAAATGTAATATCAAGTAAAACAATTGAAGTGCACCACAAAATTGCTGACTGACTTGAAAGATTTTTATTTTCAATAGGTGATCTTTGAAAAGGAGCGACTGGCGGGGATGGATAACTGGATTTACGCTGAAATTTGATGTCATCTCGTTTGTGTTTTCGATTTTGTGATACATTTAATGACAATTTTTATTTTTATATATTTTTATTTCTACTTTTGTGTAACCAACCGTTTAGGCTTGATTTTAAAATTATTCTTGTGCTATATAGTTAGTATCTAGTGATCCTTCGTGCTCTAAACACTGCTTTGGTTTTATGAATTATAATTTACTCTTAAGGTTATGCCATCTTCTACAATTGATTATTTAATTTTTAATATTTTTTTGCTTTTAATTTTGTGATTCATTTCATGATTTATTTTAGTTTAGTTTTATAACTATTTATGGCTTATCACGTCTTCTGTTTTCACCTTTCTGATTTGATTTTCTTGCATCGAATCAGTGCAATTATTGTAGCTATCACTTTTTCTAAATTGCAATCTTTCGTTTTTGGCTATGCCAGCTAATGGTATGGGCCGACTGTTTTCTTGGTTTCCTGACGTCCTATTACTATATCTTTTGCGATCACTTTTACCAGCCAACGTCTTGTGGAACCATTTACTTTGCATTGGGTCAGATTAATTGTTCAAGGAGATTTGCTTCTTTCGGGTTCCTTGGTTCGGCCCTTCCCTTGAGTCTCTCTGCCACAAATTCAGAATTCAGGGCTTTAACTCCCCTCTAACACTTTCATATCTTTATTCAAATTAGGCTCTTGGTTACTTTTATAATTAACACTTAATATTATGTATCACCTGAATAATAATTTTAAAAGATTTATATTATCCCAAATAATTATAATAAAATGAAAAAAAACTACTCCAAAATGAATTGATAGACTATGGGATAAGATCATTCGCACACTGCCTGCAAACAAACTACCAATCTTTGTAAATAAATATGCGCATCATTTGTTGCAAATGGTTGGCAAGAATTGTTCAGCTAAAAAGACTTTTCTTTACACTAGAGCAAAGTATTTCATTAGAATGTCATTGAATAGAACAATATCACGTGATAATTGATTATCTATATTTTTTGCTTCCTAACGATCACGACGATGCTATCTCCTACCGCCTACACGTTTCGCCTAACTTTGATATTCTTTAAGTGGAGAGATTAAATGACATATGAGAGTACAAGTCATTCTGCTTCCTCTGAAATTGAGGAAAGTACAGGGAGAACAGGAAAGTCCACAGATGGCGCTGCTGTTATCAATTTACTGAACACCATTGTTGGTAAGTTTATCTCCGTCAGTCATTTGCAAATGAAAACTAACACTGATAATAGGAGCTGGTATTCTTGCTATGCCATTTGCAATAAAAGAGAATGGCATAGTTCTTGGAGTTTTTACAATCTTGTTTGCTGCTTTCGCCGCTGGATTAGGACTCTATTTACAAGGTTTATGTGCCATGTTTGTGAAGGATGGTCATGCCTCATTCTTCCAGCTCTCACAGATAACATATCCTAAAATATCAGTGATATTTGATCTTGCTATTGCAATCAAATGCTTTGGAGTCGGGGTCTCCTACTTGATTATAATTGGTGATCTTATGCCACAGATAGTATCTTCACTTGGGGTTAAATCTGACATAGCGGCGACCCGAAGTTTCTGGATATTTTTTTCGATGTGAGTTGACTTGATTAGAGGTATATCACAAAGCCTAACTTTTTTTAGGTTGATAGCTGGTCCGCTCTCCTTTTCAAGACATTTAGATACCCTGAAGTATACTTCCGTTGTCGCCTTGATTGCAGTTGGGTATCTAGTTCTGATTGTGATCTATCAATTTCTTTTCATTGATAATTCTATGCATCGAGGTAATATCGACATTTTAAAACCTCAGAGTTTGACATCTGTCTTGAGTGTCTTACCTGTTTTCATTTTCGCCTTCACTTGCCATCAAAATGTATGAGAATGTTATATCCAATTTCTACACCAATTCACTAACATTTTGTACAGATGTTTTCTGCTTTAAATGAGTTGCCAGTCAAGCGTGAAATCAATGTTCGCAAGGTAGTCCTTTTTTCAGTTGGGCCAGCAGCTTTCTTCTACATTACAGTTGGATTAGCAGGCTATCTCACATTTGGTGATAAGGTCGGTGGAAACATCATTGCAATGTGTAAGATAGCTCTATCCTTATTACTTCTAAGAAATACTAACAGCTTTCAGATTCATATTCCCCCTCGATTGTAGTGGGCCAGATTGCTATTGTTATTTTAGTTCTTTTTTCCTATCCGTTGCAATGTCACCCATGCCGAGCTTCCGTTAGAAACATCAATAGCTGGATTGTCAGTCAAAGATCTGACACAGCGAACTACACAGAAATAGAGGATAACGATGCGGAAGACTCCAGCTTGCAAACTGGTGCCAACCACGACACTGAGAGCAATCACTGGTTAATTACTTCTCTGATTATTGCTACTAGCCTACTCACTGCTGTAAGAGTGAAGTCACTTGAAGTAATGCTTGCATTTGTGGGGTCAACAGGCTCGACTTCTATTTCATTCATTCTTCCTGGTCTCTTCGCATATAAGCTTATGACTCTGCAGAAGACAGAGTTTATTAATCCCACGCTTCACGAGACCTACTACGGCGCGAAACCCCTTGATGGCGACCGAAGCTTTACTTTTCGGGATGGCGTCCTTCGACTGACTGCGATTGGGCTATTTTTCTGGGGAGTTATTATTCTTGTCGTTTGTTTGGGTATCAACATAGTTCACTTTGCTTAGAGGTCGGATTTCTTTTTGCTGTGTGCTAGTTGTCCAAATCATCAACAACCTGGTAAGAAAAACCAGGAATATTAATGAACAATCTGAGTACGCGGGCGGCATACAGGTCTCAATTCTTATATATCTCTTGCAATGTACCATTATAGACTGTATAACTAATCTCTGACAAATAATTTGTTGCCACATTATTCCCAAATGTTCTGTTTTATTCTCACCATTTTTTAATTCCACCACCAGTGATTTTTCAACTCGAAGTTTACAACTCCACCAACCTAAACACGTTCTTCTCTCACCCATAGATAACGTAGGCAAGTTATTTTCTATCGTGCGTTATGGGTTCTCCAAATTATGATCCAGAAGATTCCTTCATCTCAGACGATGAAGAGGAGCTTTGCCCTCTCTGTGTCGAAGAAATGGATATCTCAGACAAGAACTTCAAGCCATGCCCCTGCGGGTACCAAGTGTGCCAATTTTGTTACAATAATATTCGGCAAAATCCTCAACTGAACGGAAAGTGCCCTGCATGTCGTCGTCCATATGATGATGACTCAGTCGAATATCGTATCATTACTCCTGAAGAATGGAGGCAAGATCACGCAAAACAGGCTCGCCGTGAGAGGGAGAGAAAACAGAGAGAGCGCGAAAAAAAGGAAACTGAGCAGTCATCTAAAAAACATCTATCTGGCATGCGGGTGATTCAAAAGAATTTGGTGTATGTAATTGGATTGAATCCTAGCATTCCTACCGAGGAGCTACACCACACCCTACGCACTGACCAATTTTTTGGTCAGTATGGCAAGATTCAAAAAATCGTGATCAATCGACGCAATAATTCAAATGGAAATCCAGGGCTTGGTGTCTATGTCACCTTTTCTCGCAAAGAAGATGCGGCAAGGTGCATTGCTGCTGTTGATGGGTCGATTAATGATGGCAAGTATTTGCGAGCTGCTTACGGAACTACCAAGTATTGCTCCTCTTATCTGCGTGGACAAGCTTGCCCCAATCCAAATTGCATGTTTTTACATGAACCTGGGGAGGAAGCAGACTCTTACACGCGCCAAGATCTTTCCACTATCCAACATGCTGCTAGACAGGGAATTCGCTCCTCAAAATCGACAAAGGCTTACAGCATTACAGATCAAGAGCAGTTCACGCCTCCCATTTCTAGTCACACAACTCTGGAAAATCTAGAACAATCTTCATCTGCGCTTCCAGCATCAGTCTCTTGGGCTACAAAGGCTTCCCCTAGTGTGTCAACGGTAAAGATTCATCAACCATCATTCCCTCCATTACCAGTGGTTAAGCCAGTTGTCGGGCCTCCAGTTATAGCTCAGCAAAAACCGGAACCTCCAATTGTGCCTCAAAGAGAACCTCCTCAGTTGAATCCTGCCTTGAAATTTATGGAAGATAGTTTTGAAATGCTCTCAGCTCCTAGTTTTGACTATCATTTTTCTCAAGAAATCCTTACTGCTCAAAACCTTGCCAAATCTTTACCTCTCTTTGCATTTTCTAATAATTGCATCAGCACTCAAACCTTGGATCATGACCTTCCTGGATATGTTTTCACCTCTATTAGTCTATCTGCTACCAGCATGAAACATGAAGCCTTCAAAGGTTTCGCTGGAAAGGAATTTGAAAACACTCCGGCAACATCTTTACCGACGCCAGTTGCATTAACTGCCCAAGGCTTGCCTCGATTTGAGGACATCAAGTCGGCAACACCGCCACCACCACCGCCACCTGGCTTATTTGGGAATGGTAATGGAAATACTGGTAACAATACTCCTTCTCAAAATTCTCAAGAGCTCTTAGCTCGCTTAATGAAGAGAGACTCATCTGGTGAGGTTTAATAGTCAAAAGCTCATTTCAATCCACTAATATGACAGCAGGCAATTCTGCTTTGAATAGTCATTCTACCCAAATTCCATCTGAATTCCAATCAATAGGTGTGTATCATTGAACTTCTTTGCCCCATATTTTTCTATTTTTACTTCTTTAAATCCATTCAATGATAATTCTTGCTGTTAAATGGAAAATGAATTGCCCATGAATCAGCCCGTGTCGTCTTGACAATGGGACTTCAGCAATTGTAGTTCAGCTCAACTAACATTCATTTGATTTGTAGTGATTGATGAATTGGATGTTGAACAGATGATGAAGAAATTTCTGGACGATATGGATCCGCTCAATAACGACACAGAGCGAGAGGAAGCAAGACATCCCTCGGGTCCAACCCTACTCGCCGAAGTGAGGGAGCAAGCAAATAGTTATAGTGATTCTATTGATACCAATGATGCTGTGGTAGCGCTTGATGACAGTGATTGCGATAAGGATAATTCTTTGCTAAGAACTAGTTCGCGAGGAAAAGGTTCTAGCAGCAAGAAGGAAGAGGACGACGTGCAAGTGGCATCGAAACCGCTTACTCGACGGCAACGAAAGAAACTTGAACAGCAAGAACTTTTGAGGGAGAGTATAAGAGTCCGAGAAGAAAGTCAAATCATTTGCAAAATGGAACGTGAACACAAGCGTCCAGGTGAAGATTCAAAGGATGAAAGTTCTGAACCTCAGACCACAGCAGTTCAAAAAAATCAAATTGAACCCCCTGGCGACGACCGAAACGAGCTGAAATGTGCATTTGAAAGCATTGAGATGTCCAAGCGAGATACGATGTGCTACTCAACAATTTCTTCTGTAAATGTTGATGATAGCAATTTGAAACCGACTGAGGTTTTTCAAAAATCACCCTCACCAGGAATTGAAACTTCTACAAAGGATGTCATGAAAGTTGAGATGGATTCACAGCACACAGACTGCTCTCTTTTCAAAGGAATCATGGATAGTTCCATCATTGACGATATTGTTAGCCAGTGCATCTTAGATAACTCTGAGAAAAATTCAATTTTCGAGTCTCAGCGGTTATTTCTTAACGACCTTGCATCTCCGGCTGAATCCACTTCTGATGTCTCCGATGCCACACTCTCAGATCTATCACTGGTCAACAATGTCTTATCAATTGATACACTTTGCAAACTTCTTGAATCTGAAAGGACATCTGAGATTTCTCTGGAGGCTGCTGAAGCCAGTGTTTACAATGGCTTGAAAAAGCTACAGGCTATTTCAGATAACTTTTACTCATGTTTAAACCGAACCAGACATATTGTTCTTCACAAATAGTTCTTGAGCTACAATTTGTATTTATTCACCCCTCTAATGGTTATTCTAATCCTGAAATAATTTGCTCCAATGAATCACAATACTTCAAAAATATTGAGTTTAAATTGAAGAAATGATTTGCCCTATTGAGGGTAGTTAGTTATCAATGGCTTGACTTTGACTGCCCAGGCTGTGCTACTATCTTGCATCAACTGTCTAATCAACAACAATAAATTCTATTCAATATTAGGATGCGTCCGTTAGTGGGCCTGTCTGTAGATGAGCCGAAGATTGGAATAAGGCTGCCTACTCGTAACATTACAATTAGCCATCATAACTAATTAATTTGCTTATTTAAACTGTCCAATTAGCATAAAGTGCCACAAAACTATCTATAGCAATTACAAACAGCTGCTATTTACAGATCTACAGATTTATAGGTGTACCATTTAATGAATATACAGGCTAGCAAACCATGCATGTGGACAGCGCTGCAACAGATTGAACAACGCCAACGTTAATTGGTAGCAGAGGTAATTGTACACTCGATATTAATGCCATTAAGCGCCACAGACCCGGTGTCTACATCAACAACAGCCTAGAAATTGAAAATACGAGTAACACAAAACAATGTCGTGGTATGGAAAAAGCTGACTAGCATGGAAGTTAATATGTCCTGCCGATAAAAAAGTATAAACATAAAATGAAAACTTATCTAAGTATCTAAAGTAATAATGAGATAAAATCAAAAGTTAAATAATTTGTTATATAAGTTTACAAAAAAAGGTAAATTACAAAAATTGGCCAACTTGGTAAGTCGTGTTTCGAACAACCATTATTGGAAAATAAAAAATAAAAAACAAAAAACAAAAATTGGAAAAGAGGGCGGCCCCAGTTACAGCAAGTGAGTAGGTTAGAGTGGTTTGAAAAAATGGAGTAAAAAATAAGTTGAACCCCCTTGCATCCAACACTTGCACTTTCCGTTGTTGTAACAAGGAAGCAGTGATAGTCATGGTGAAGAGAAGATGGTTGACGAGAGAATGTTTGACAAGATGGAAACAAAAGATAGTTTGGATTGATACAAGAAAGTATATGGTAAGAAGAAAGAAAGTAAAAGAGAAAACTAATCCTATTTATAATTTTGTGGAACAGAGAAAAATTTTCTTTATCAAATTTTTCTTGTGAGTCGCCACAAAAGACTTACCCAATATAGTAAGACAGTCACACTGAACATTCAAGAAATGTTCCAGCCAC
>JAKTUH010000124.1:0-52739 GCA_030556585.1 Geotrichum carabidarum
GATCGTAGTCAACAGTCGCTTGGATCAAATAAATCATCACCGTGCCTTGCTGCTCTTCTCTCTGTCGGATTTGGTCTCTGATCATCTCAGATGACTTGGCCAACAACGTGATGCAGCTTTTATTGCCTTTACGTGCGCTGCTTCATGCTCAACTCGGACTAGACGCTTTTTGCGCTTGCCTCGATCTTGGTGACCATTGATCCATGTACCCGTTTTTTAGTATTGCATGTCAGAAGATGGCCCAAAACGCACTAGCAAGTGCCTGAGAGAGATATAATGTGCCATCGATCCACGTTTGTTCATTCACTCTCAGCTTTGTGTCTTCTCGAGTGAACAATGGTAGGTTTCATCTCGCATGACGACTAACGCCATCACTTGACTTAAGGCTTTTCTGGTTGTCTTTTGGCTTTTTTGGGGAGTATCGAAGTGTATGCTTTTGTGTGTACTCAGCTGTTGTCAGAATTGAAAAGTGCCCAATCCCGTATAACGTGATGAGATATACCAATTTCATATATAACCTGGCCAGCCTCTTGGACTGGAGGCATGGATCTACGCATCAGTGCGCGCTAGGACTTGGAATACATTGCAGTCCAAAGCAAGTAAACGCATGCAAGGCAAACGCAAAACAAACGCACATCGATATCACCAACCAAACTCATCGAGTAGATTGACCCAGCTGTTCCGTGAAAAATGTAGATCACTCAAATAGAATGTATACGCACCATCACTCTTCACTTAAGCAAGACTTAATTAATATTGAGGTTGGTTTTGGTCCCAGGCTTTGCAAACTTTTGGAAACTGGCTGTATAAAACTATAGGATAATGCTCTTGATAGATTGATTCAAGATACACCGTAGTCAGTCACGGATAATAGCGCCTTTTCTGCTCACACGAGTAGCACGTCATGATGCATTGCACCTACTGTTAAATAAAGTGTATAACTTGAGTTTACTCTGTTCTACTTTTTTTTTTTTTTTTTTAAAGAAATGGGGTGCCCTGAGGTCTGAGATATCCATCAATTGTATTTACTTAAATTTCCCTTCTTCAATTGCTGCTTCATCTCTTGCTCGTGGATGTCTCTTCCAAGACAAATACGGCTTTTGTCCGTTGTGTTGAGCATTCTGGCAGTTGTGTACTTTAACTGCACAACCTATATATAAAAGTGAAACAAGCTTTTCTCCAAAACCTTCTATTCGTATAGCTTTAAGCTTCTTTTACTCTCTTGTTAATCTTAAGTTAAATGCTATACCATGCAGACTTTTTGAGCTCTATATTCTTCCCTTCTGCAGGTCGATAGCAGACACATCGACTTTAACTCAAGGTACCGCCTGTCTCGTCCCGAAACTTTGCTCAAAGTTTGATTCTCCAGTACAGCGAGCGTCCTACTGACAACCAAAACAATTGTAAACATGAAGTGCTAGCAAAGTGCCAAGTACTTGCATGCTTCCTTACAATTATCTGAACAGCTTACAACAGGATGTCCTGATTACTTATCATCTCAGGCCAAGTACACTTAATTGTCTTTTATTCTTTTCTCAGCTATATTCGAAGACCTTCTTGAAACTTTTGTGCTCTTTTCTCTCAAGAATGGCTCTTATTTGAGCCATGGTCATTCTTGTGTATAAACTGTACATTTCAGAGAGATGATTTTCTCTCTTCAATATCAGTTGGGTTCTTTGGCTTTTTCATTCTTCAAGCATTGCCCTCACTATTTCTCCTAATTGGCTTCTTGGACTTCCCTGGGCCGCCGTAAGTACGCTTGCCTAGGCTGGACATCTGCCTAAACTTGGTAGTGATCTTGGTTCCGCCAGGAATTAAGATCGCCACAAAGATATCTGTTCGCGGCTTGAACTCACGCAAAAACGCAGGGCTTGTAGGTGTTTCATAATAAAAGCTAGACTCGCTAAACGTGCTTTCAGGCTTTATAAGACCCGCATCCCATTCTGCACTGATTGCTTCTTCAGCTATTCGCCAATCGCCTGAAGCCAATCGAATTGTGGGTTTAAGATTTTCTTGCAACAGCAAAGTTACTGCCTCTTCCAAATTGTATGACGTCGCTTGCGACTCCATATTTTGTGTGGCTTTTGGCTCAAGCGCCGACGCAGCGGCATCGGCAAGGGTCGCCTTTTTACGCGCCTCTTCTTTAGGCACCAATGCCGGAGGCGAAGTGGAGGATTCTGGTGGAATGTTGGAAGCAACAATTGGGCTCGCTGGAATTGGGAGCGGGCCCACACTAGAACTTTTCGTGCTGCCCACCTTTTTTCCAAGCTTTTCTGCAATTGTGGTCTGGAGCGCTTGAATTGCATTCAGCGATGGTGACTTAAAAGGCTGGGTCTCTCGAGTGGCGGGCGGTAAGATCACTCGCGGTACATTCAAACTCTCTGACACAAGATCTGCGAGATACTGCCCGTCCTGTGTTGCTGAAGAAGTGACAATAGTTCGAGGGTATGTTTCAGCAGTATTGTTTTCTTTGAAATCCCCAGCTGGAGTGGGAAAAAACCGCGAAGTTCGCATGACTGTCGGTGAATCGCTTACAGACCGCTCGGACTGGCCAGGGCTGGTCTCATGTGCTTTCCAGTTTTCGCTCTTAACAGGTGTAAATTGTCTGTCGTGTGTATTGGATAGAGGCCAAGACGAAAACACTGTTGTCTCTTTTTCTGTATGGTTTTTGTATATGCCAGAAATTGGACCCCATAAGCCTTCTGAAGATGTGGACCGCGGTGGAGCATTCCACAGATTATTATCCGACCAAAGCTTTTGACTATCTGCTTCTTTTACTTTTTCATCAATAACAGAGCTTACGGCATGGAAAGCAGGATTGGCTTCGTGAAAACTCTTTTTGGGCTCTTCCTTGCCCTCTTCTTTATGCTTAGCTGCCAATTTCGCGACCAGCTCATCAGCCTTGCGTTTCGCTGCCTCTTTCATTTCATTCTCACGTTTTTGTTCTTCTTCTTTGCGCTTCCGTGCGTTTTCTCGCGCAAGTCGCATCACCTCTTCTTGTTCTTCGACAATCGACTTGCCCTTGGGTTTCTCAACACGAGGTACTCGCTCTTCTTCTGAAAACTTGTGAAATACACGCATTGGTCGTCGCACAGCCTCTATCTGTCCACTATTTTCATTGAACAGCTCTTGTCGAGGGATTTCGTCAGATCTATACCGTCTCTCATGATCACTGAACTTATACCGTGAGTCCATATGACCATCCCGATGCCACAACTCCGCCGACTGATTGTATTGGCGCTGTTCTGTCAACTCTTTGAGCTGCTTGTCGATTGGGGTAACATTATGGGGTTGTGTGATTTTCCAAGGCGGAGATGTAACCTTAGGAGAAGTAGGTTTCTCTTCTTTTTCCTTTTCCTCGTCCTCTTTGCTGGAATTTGACACAGGTAAAAACGAACTATTCATAGCCCATGCGCCATCATCCTCATCCTCATCCCAGTTGAAATCTCGATGAGGCGCATCGCTTGATAACCGTCGAGCTAAATGTATACCTTGCTTCAAGAGTTCTTCTTCTGTAGGCTCTTCGTCCACAATTGCAGAATTCTTATCTTGCACATCAAACGTCACCGTTTTGTGCTTTTCAGGCTTTTTCTCCTCTGTTCGCTTCCACACTGTCGAGGTTTCAGGGCTAGATTTGGTCCCAAATGGTGTTTCAAAGGTCAGAACTGTCCTCTTCAGTGGAGCCAACTTAAAGGATCCCGTCGCCGTAGACATGGATTCTAGAGGTCTGGCTTTCGTGACGGGGCTTGTAGATACTACAAAGTCAGTAATCTATATCAAACAAAGAGAACAAGACCATACCTGGCTCTGATCTGGCCTGTGATTTAGGCTGCGACACGGGAACAGACACTGCTGAGACTTGCGACTTGCGAAAGAGCGAATTGAGGGATTGAGACTTGAATGACTTTTTTGGCACATCCAGCTCGTGCTTGCTCTTGTCGTCCTACGGGAGTTAGCACCAGCATGGGAGAAAAGAGGCAAGAATTTACCGGAGATAAAAGAACAGCAGACTCTGCTATTGGAGAGGGAGTGGCCCTTGCTGACGACGACTGGCTGGACAGCGCAGCTGTGTCGGCCGATTTCAATGGCGAGGGAGGAGCTGAGTCGTCATGATGAATCACTGGTTCATGAGGGTGCAGTTCCATTGAAGTGCTGGCAACCGTTTCGCAGGGAAAATATCTAGATAAACGCAATGAAACTTATAATATCGACCAAAAAGACTCTTTAGATCTTATATATCCCAGAGGGCGCTAGTTGATGAGGTGGAGATCTGGAGTAGGCTGGTGGTGGTAGTGTAGGTGGGAATTAGCAGAGGAAAGTTGCAACACGAATGAATTTGGTGCAACATAAATTTGTACTGACGAAATAGTTTCAGTTAACTCAAACCGCGGCAAAACAGACTTGGAGCCAAAGAACATAATAGAATGAGCAAGAAAGTTCAAGACAGACTGCAAGGTGTGAAACTTTGAACTGGGGAGCTAGGAGTTTCAACGAGATACTCGACCGGGATGCTACTGCAATATCTAACAACCTGCCATCAAGATTCCATTCTTTACCCATATCGGCTCATGATCTCTAGTCAAGGATCTCTGCCCTGTTAGCCAGTGATAGGGTATGATTAAAGATATGGGAGTTATATCATACTATTAATACTGAGGTTGACTCTTTTCAGTTTTCCCCGTTATGCCACTTAATTTAGAGGCATTTGGAGCTGAGCTATTATCTTTAGGATTATTTCATACTCATATTAAACAATAATGCACCTTTTCCTCTTCTTAGGAGGCGCTTGAGGTGTTAGAGCCACATGAATAGCTTCGTCGAAAACAGCCTTGAGACCTTTCTGTGTGAGTGCTGAGCATTCCAGGTACTTGACAGCACCAATGTCCTTGGCGCATTGCGAGCCTTGTGCGTAGCTAACAGGCGCTTGGCGCTTCTCCTTGAGCTTATCTACAGTGTCGCGATCGTCGCGGAGATCCAGCTTTGTGCCAACAAGAATGATGGGCGTTCCAGGGGCGTGATGCGTAATCTCTGGATACCATTTTGTCTTGACGTTTTCAAAAGATGGGGGCGAAACTAGCGAAAAACAGATAAGAAACACTCCAGTTTGGGGATAAGATAGTGGCCGTAATCGGTCATAATCTTCTTGGCCAGCAGTATCCCATAATCCCAGATTTATGGGTTTAGAGTCCACCATGACATTTGCTGAATAGTTATCAAAGCTGCAGGGTTAGAGAACAAACCTTAGATACCAGATTGATGAACTTACACCGTAGGGATGTACTCGCCTGGGAATGCGTTTGTTGTGTAGCTAATCAGCATACATGTTTTGCCAACTGCACCATCACCGGTGACAACGCATTTTATGCTTCTCATAATAACTGTTAATGATGATGATGGATCAGAGTTCGATCAATCTAGCAGCCAGAATATGTCAGTGCCTGGCAATTGAATGGTAGGCGGTGGATACGGAACAAGCAGGTTTGGCAAAATCCTCTCGAGTAGCCCACAGAGGGGAAGCTTCCACAAGGCTATGATGAGGTGAAACCCTCGTCTGCGATGGTGGGGGATTTGAGGAAGGGTTTGACTGAAATTGAGTGGCTGGGATAGTATATCGGCCCCTTCCAACACAAGATGGATCAATGGTCTTCGAAAAGCCCCAGTGGAGCTATGTGAGAATTCTTGCCAAACTCTCGTATGATACCAGCTGAGAATCCAAAGAAGAAAAAAAAGACATACCTTGTTGTTAATAATAGTCAAGACGGTTCTATGGGGTTCCAGGATTTTAGACTGTGTTCAGGTGCGCAATAAGTCCACGAGTACCGAAAAAAATGGCTGACGACTAACGGGCGCAGTGCAAAAAGGACTTGAATAAATAAAATTAAGAAAAAAAAAAAAAAAAAAAAAAAAAAAAAAAAAAAAAAAAAAAAAAAAAAAAAAAAAAAAAAAAAAAAAAAAAAAAAAAAAAAAAAAAAAAAAAAAAAAAAAAAAAAAAAAAAAAAAAAAAAAAAAAAAAAAAAAAAAAAAAAAAAAAAAAAAAAAAAAAAAAAAAAAAAAAAAAAAAAAAAAAAAAAAAAAAAGAAGTCTGTGAAGATTCAAAAACGAGATGAAAATATAGAGAAGAAAGAAAGAAAGAAAAGATGATTTTGATGAAAAAAAACAGAATGAAAAAAACCAAAATAAACCCAGTGCTTGAAAGGTTTTGTCCCACATCTCAAGGACAGAAAGGGGAAAGACAAGCACTGTGAAGGCATTAATTAAAAAGATTTAAAAAAATTTAAAATAAATTCAAAAAAAATTCAAAAAAATTCAAAAAAAATTCAAAAAAAATTCAAAAAAAATTCAAAAAAAAAAGGCCGTTACAAGAACCGAATACCCGAACAAACCAAAAGCAAGCCTCTTTATCGTCGTTCAGTTCTCATGGGTGCTCGCCTCTTGTCAGGTTCATGGGTCCTGCCCATCGTCTCTGCGGCAAGTCCTAATTATAAAGATCTTAGTAGTTGTCCCAATACGAACCACAAAAGTTCACCACCAGATTTTATCCTCCTACTTCCACCTTTACAGCACCGTACAGCGTGTCACTCGCCACTATCGTGAAAAAATGTCAGATCCTAACGACTACTTGGGCTCCTTCAAGACCCAGAGTCAAGGTGGAATTCATTCGCCGCCTGAGTCCTCCTCGCCGGCCATCCCGCCCCTCAACGAGACCTCCCCTGAACCGAGTACCGTGCCTTCCTCTCCAGACATTTCCAAGTTACATACCGTCAACACAATGTCTTCTGCGACTGGGACTGGCCTGAATATTTCTCCCTCTCCAGACGTGAGCTCTGCTACTACTACGGGACCCACTGTCGCTCACTCAACCTACCTTTTGGAAGACCCAAAACTCCGAGAAATTATGCTTTCGGATGTGGGCATTGAGTGTCTGGTTTCAAGGCTCAAGCAGAGCGTGCACTCTGCACGAGAGTTTGCAAACTACGTCAAGAAACGCGCCTCCATTGAAGCAGACCGTCTGGGAGACATAAAGAAGCTTTCCCGCCTTACACGAGATGCCGTCAAGAAACCAGACGGCCGCCAAGGCACGTTTGTGCGCCAAATGGACGAAATGATGGGCATCAATGATCGCCTGAGCGATGCCAGCCACTCTTTGGTCATGGCTTTGCACGCAATGCACGACGAACTTTTGGAATTGGCAAAGACCAACGAAAAGTCTCGCAAAGCGCTGAAGGAGACTTGCTTGCGCCATGAAAAAAACGTGATCGACGCCGAGCAGAATGCGGACAAGGCCCGGTCAAAGTATGTGTCTTTGTGCGAGGAGATGGAGCGGTTGAAGGACCCAAACAAGACCAAATTTGGGTTCAAGTCCAAAAACACTCCACAGCATGAGCAGGAGCTTCAGACAAAAATATCCACTGCCGAGAGTGACTACAAACAAAAAGTCAGCACTGTGCAAAGACTTCGCAAGGAGCTCGTGAATCAGCTGCGGCCACAAAACATCAAACAGCTCAAGGATCATATTCTTGAATGCGACTCAGGCATCAGTCTGCAATTGCAAAAGTATGCCACGCTTCACGAGACTCTGGCTCTCAACAGCGGCTTTATTGTATGCCCTCTAAAGCCTGCAGGCTCAACCACTGCCCCTCTCAGCATGAAGGAAATCGCTGCAAAGGTGGACAACGAGCTTGACTTTTACAACGACATTTTGAAAATCCCTAATCTCAAAAAGCAGCTCAATCGCCCTGAAGTCCAGTTTATCCAGCACCCTTATATGTCTACTGCTAGTACCTTTTCTTCTACTCTATCGCCCAGCATTTCTCGCCCTGTAAATGCAGGATCTACCGGTACCACAAGTGTAGGCACAACATCTCAGTTCAACACTATTGCCTCACCCACTACGCCAAAGACCGGTACTTTTTCGAGTAACACAAGTAATAATCGTAACAGCATGCTCCTAGGTGCCACTGCTGGCGCCGGTGTTGCTGCAGGTGTTGCTGCTGGCTCTGTAGTTGGTTCTGGTGTTGGCGCTGCTAACTCAACAGCCACGACTGCCACTACACCCAAACCGCCATACCCTACTTCGGGTGGACCCATGTTCCAAGAAGACGTAACGACGCCCAAGAATGAACGAGAGAACCCGCTTACACCGTCGTTCTCGCCGCCCAATATCCCAGCCGCTGGATCTTCTCTTGACACCTTCCGTCCCGACCCGCCTGCAGCACCCATACCCTCCACGAGCTCTTCGGTGATGCCAAGTTTCGGTACTTTACTGGATGACATCATTGAGCATGAGGCACTGCCCGATCCTGTGCCCGTCCCCCGGGTTGTCTCTCAGTGTGTACGCGCCATCGACCGGTTTGGTCTGGATGTGGAAGGAATTTATAGACATGCAGGTAACCCTGGACAGATCCAAATCCTAAAGAGTTTGTTTGACACTGACCCTGCTTCTGTGGACTTGACTCAGCCTGGACGCTATGGTATCAACGACATTCACGCGGTTTCGGGTACGCTCAAGCTGTACTTCCAGGAACTACCGGATCCATTGCTTACCCAGCAGTTCCATCACGAGTTTATTGAGGCTGCTAAGATAGACAACGACTGGCAGCGCCGAGATGCAGTACATGAGGTGGTCAACAAGCTGGCAGATTCTAATTACACCGTACTGCGGTACCTTGTATTCCATTTGAACAAGGTGCAGAAGAGAGAAGCGGTAAACCGAATGGGAATCATCCATTTGGGCAACATGTGGGGTTCGGTGTTGATGGCAACTGACCATGATAATATAAACGAAATGGCGTTACAGGCCAGAGTCATAGAGACCATTTTGTACAATTGCGATCATATCTTCGAGGCCGAGGACGAGTAGATTTGACAAATAAATACAAATGAAATCAGATTTTATGATAAGTTTTGTACTTCAAATATGCATATGTAACAGAATAACTTAGTTCCACTTAGTGGATGTAAATGTCACTCCAAAATTGAAACAAGAGCCAATAGACTATCAGAAGAAACACTTGCGTCATTTGGAGAAATGAGCTAGTCAGATTGATAAATCCTCAGTAGAGATATACGAAGCTAGACGGATCTTTTGCATCCCGTCCCACGTAAGGGTTACCAGAGGCCATGACCTCTTCCAAGGCATGCTTGAATTCAGATTTAGTAATTTGACCCCTATTCTTGGTCTCTTCTTGCACCAAAACGAACAGCATCTCATGCGCAATGCTCAATTTTCCCCGCCTTTTCATGATCCGCACAATGGCCGCTTGAACCTCTAGGTTCCTATTGCGTTTCAACTGCTCCCTCAGGCCGTCATAGGCTTCGCGCTTTCTACTACCATAAGCACCGCCTACTTTATATCCGTGCAGCTTAATTTGGTATGATTTTGTTGAAATGTCGGTTAAGACTTGAAATCGATCATCCATTTGGAATTCTTCAATTTTAGATTTTCTCTGGTCTCTCTTTTTGTCAGTGGTCGTTATGGTCAGCAGTTTGACTCGTCCCATAACTAATGAGTGCAATGCTGGGTTTAAATCTTCTTTAGCGAATCTCACGGCTTTTGATATCTGTGAATAAGTCAGCCCATTATTGCTGGGATCTTTGTTGAAAAGAAGTATGATCAAAGCTTGAAAGAGGTTCATAAGTAGCTTTCTTGGTCCAGACGTAAATGAAGCCTTGATAACTACCAAGTCGAGTGAAGGGGCCCATGTGAGTTTTCGACGTGGGTGCTCAGTGTTGTAAAACTCTGTAAACCGTTCCTTGTAACTGGAAAAATCAGCAGGCAAAGGAACAGCTCGCTTGGAAGGCTCTTCAGGCCACTTTCCAGTTGTCAAGATTTTTGCAGTAAATACAATCCCTTCTGGACTTGGTGCTTGGCCTTCAAAAAATCTGATCGACAGATCAATTGATGAATCGATATCTTCAGTCATTGTAGCAATGTCTTGCGTGAATGCCGAACCGCATTCCCAAGTCATTTCATCAATGTAACGATTTTCTTCTTCATCAAGTTCAAGTGACATGTTGGAGAGTAGTCGACGTGCAAGATCTCGCTTATAGAAAATCATAAATATATCTTTGCCTCCCAAGGCTCGGAAACCTTGCATTATTTCATGTCTAGTCGTGCCATCGGTCGGATCATACATGCTTCTGTATTGTTTAAGTTCTCGATGCGCATACTTTGCAAGACCTTCAATGAGTATCTCTTCAAATTCAGGATCTTTTGAAATCGCCTTTGCCCAGTTAACTCGAATCATATGGCTCAGTTCGGATTGTATATCCTCCCACCAATGACTTCTGGCAAAGTCTAAAAGTAGGTGCCACAGACAGTTGTAATTCCAGATTAACGAAGAGATATTCCGTCTTTGTCTGGAATGGGTGGAATCACCAAATAAGTCAAGAATTTCATCTTCTAGAAAGGAAGGAATTCCTCCAAAGATATCTGGCATATTCAAACAATTACGAGCAGCGTAGCTCAGCTTGCTTGCAGGGGGATCGTTCGGAGAATATATTAATTCTTTAGTCATGCTCCAAATTGCGTCAAGATTGTAGCGTAGACCAAAATCCAAAATCAAGCGATCTAAGTTAACAAAAATAGCCGCGTTGGCTGGACGGAGCACCTTCAGGAACTGGGAGAACCTTTCGAATTGTGTCACAAGATGGTTTAGGAAAACTGACAAAGATTCTTGTTCAAGTAGAGGTATCAATACGTGATTGATGTACATGCGAAGAACATCAATCGTGTAATTCCGTAGACTTTTGAAAATCTTTTGTGAAAACTTCCTTACCATGCTCAGCAGGGTATTGCTAACCGAGGTCAGGCAATGACCGTCTCTGACTCCCTGAAATAGTATAGCCACTGACCGGCGGATGCAACTGTAAGCCGGCTCTCTTGTAAGCTCCTGTTCAATCATTGACATGCCAGCCTGATAAATGCTTTCCGTTTTCCGTCCTGAAAGAAAATGATCAATAGGAGACAGGACTAGTGAGAGCATCTTTAAATCCTTCTCAATTGATATGCAGGCTTCTCGCAGTCCATACACAAATATGGCGCAAGTTTCAACATTATAGCTGGAATCAGCATATTGAGAAATTATCTCCAGTCTCCATCTGATGGTGATGCGCAAAGTAAGCTCAATCTCTGTCCACAATGTAAGAGCATTCGATGTGCTTAACCGGTACAGATTTTTCGAGCCCAAGTACACTTCATCCAGTGTAACTTTCATGGAGGGTTCCTTAAAAGGGTCATGTAATGGCCTCATAAGTATTTCTGAAACAGCTTCCGTAATCATGAGAGAAGTGCGACGTACATAGAAGTCTTTACTCTGAATGTGCTGCTCTGTGGTTAGTGCAGGCTGGATTGTAGGCTGCGAAAGAGTAATGGTCTTCGCAACAATTTTTGGTACCAATGAAACAGACCTTGGTCTTTTGGCTGTTTTGCGCAAAGTGTTCTTGGATATTGGCGTTTCTTTCATGACTGGTTGTTGTTGAAATAAAGATTCAAAGTAGGGCTTATCCCAAATCCTTCTCAGCGGTTTTTTGGTGATGCAACGCGATACGACCGACCCCTAAGAATATTCTATCATACTAGCTTCAATCCAATCAAGTATGAATGGCAACGAAGGCACCAAATTTATAGTAACGATGCATAATATTAGCTAGCGATAACGGCTAGATTTATAGAAAATTTTTCAAGTTCAAATTACCAGCCAACCGGCAAGCCGTTTAGCAGAAGTTAGACACTATAAATGTAGATAGTTGAATCCTGGTTATCTCGTACAACATATGGATTACCAGGAGCCATGAGATCTTCTAGAGCTTTTTTGAAATCATATGCAACCAGTGGACCTCTGATCTTGATTGCTTCCGCAACCTCATTAAAGAGTTCTGAATGAGCTAAACGTTTCTGCATTTTCATGACACGCACAATTGCGGCTTGAATCTCAAGGTTTCTATTGCATTTCATTCGCGCTCTGAGCATTTCATCTTCATCACTGCATTTGCTCCCATATGCACCGCCTACCTTGTATCCAGTCAGTACAAGTTTGAAAGATTTTTCCTTGAGATTGGACACAACGTGAAACCGGTCGTCGATAGAATACTCTCCAATTTTAGACATGCGAGTGCTGGCTGTGCTTTCGTCAGCGCGTATTATTGTCAACAGTCGAACTTTCCCCAGTACTAGTGAATGTAGAGCTGGATTTAAATCCTCCTTGGCAATTCCAGTGGCCTTGGAAATCTGCAAGTAGGTGAGCCCTAGATTCCCAGCTTCGTCGTTAAAAAGCAAAATTATAATGGCTTGAAACATATTCATGTAAAGCTCCTTTGGGCCAGATATGAAAGAAGCCTTGACCACAACCATATCGCGAGCGGGAGCCCACGTAAGCTTTCGATTCTGATGTTTAGATTTGTAAAACTTTTCAAATTCTTCTTGATATGCTGTCAAATTTGGTGGAAGAGCCAGAATTTGATTTGAAAAAACACCAGGCCATTTTCCTTCAGTCAATAAATTGGCGTTAAAGTTGATCTTGCGCAGACCTCTTGCATGGGACTTGAACCTGTCCATGATGTCTTTCGAGAATTCAATGTCAGAGGTCATCGCTTTTAGACTTTGGGTGTACATGGGACCACACTCCTTTTCAAATTCAGCAATTAGGCTTATTTCGTTATCAAGATTGGACTTATTACCCAGAAGTCGACGTCCAAGATCTCGTTGATAGTAGGTTAGAAAGTCAGCCTTACCTTCGAGCGCTCGAAACAACAAAATGATATTTTCTCGTTCCAAAGACTTTAGGGAATGTGTTAAATTTTTCTGTTTTAAAAGCCGATCAAGATACTTTGCAAGACTCTCAATGATTAGCTTGTCAAACTTTGGATTACCCATAATAACCTTTGACCAGCTCTGCTTGATCATACGGTTCACCAAGGTCATTTGATCTAGCGACTGACTGCTTGCAAACTGACTCAAGTTTGCTCGGAAAGATATGACGGCTTGAATGAGACCATCTCGCTGTGATGTATGGTCTGCCTCCAAAATGCGAAATAATTCAATTTGAATCAAACTTGGAATAGCATCGTATACTTTTGGAACTTCAACGCAGCCAGACACAACCTTACCAAGCAAACAAGCAGTTTCCCAATCTTCTGAGAATACTATTCGCGTTAGATCGCGCTTCACTGTAGCAAGGTTGTATTCAAGCGAAAAATCTAGTATCAAGCGGTCTAATAGTGCAAAATTACTAGCATGAAATGGATGGAGCATGCTCATGAGCTCAGTAAACCTTTGGTGCTGATTTAGCACACTCCTTAAGTATGCCGCCAATGGTTTGCTATAATACTCGGGTATCATGATAGTTTTGGCATACTTGCGCCAAGCTTCAGTCGCAACAACCGGGAGACTTTCGAACAACTCCTTTGAGATCATCTTCACTACGTCGAACATCGTATTAAGAGTGTCGTACAAAACGTACCCTTCTCTTACTGCTTGAAATAATATCACAGTTGAGTTGCAGACACTACTATACACGGGTTCATTCATGAATATCTTCCCAAATATTGCCATGCTTTCCTGGTACACGTCCTGGCATTTCTTCGCTGAGAGATATCTGTCGATGTATGTAAGCGACTTTGAAAGTAAAGTTAAATCATTCTCTATTGCCATGCAATGCGTTGCCAGCTGATTTGCAAACGTCGAGCAACTGATTGCATCTTTGGCTAGACAGGCAGCATCGTATACTGGCTCCATTCGTAATTTAATGCCGTTTTCAAGAACGTCTCGCATGCTGAGCCACAATTTATTGATATAGATTGGATCTAAGCGGTATAGACTCTCAGTAGCCAGATAAACTTCGTTTAGGGTGATTTCCATTTGTTTGCAAGCCAAAAGTGCCGTAACGGCGTCCTCGATGGCGCTGATTGTGAACTGAGCATACTGGTCTTGGGCAGCAACGCGCCCTTGTGGAGCTGAAGGCAGAACAGTAGGCAGCTTTATCGCTATAGCTCGTGTATTCTTTTTTGGTATCGACGCCAGGGATCTTCGTTTATCACCCTTTGCAAGGGAAAAATTTTGAGATATTGGCGTTGCCTTCTTCATGGTTGATGTGAAAACCAAGTGGGAGCATAGATCATATACCCTTTGTCCCAATTGGAAGATTTAGTGCGTGGATACTTGACGTGTCTGGAAGGCCGAAACTATATATTTTTTTCAGGAACGGAACCCTACTTTGTTCGAACATTTGTTTCTCAAGCTTACCAATGATCCAACTATGGACTATCAACACCAGTTTCATGCTTAGTTTGATTAATTGTTCAAACTTGAATGCATCAGTCAGTATTGCCATATTTCACTTGATCTCAGTACTTCATCCATGAATTACTTACCTGCAACGCACCTTGCTGAACAGGTAGCATAAAATCCTCGAATCAAGCTTCGCTCTCTTCAACGTCTATAGATTCAAACTGTAAGCCCTCGAGGCGTGCTGCAAATCTTTGTTAGTTTTCTTAACCTTGTACTCCAAGAAGGTTGAAGAGGTATTAAGGCGAAGAGGAATGATTTATTCCATGATTGGCACATGAAGAACACTACAGAGATCCAACGGTCACAACAAGATCATATCTTCATTATTACTATGGAATACAAACTTTTAAGATGGTATGAAGAAAGAGAACGTGCTTAGTCGAACAGACCCATTCCCATGTCCTCATCGGACTCCTCAGCCTCGGACTCCTCCTTGGCAGCCTCCTCAACGGCGGCAGCACCGCCAGCAGCGGCGGAAGCACCACCAGCAGAGACAGCGGCACCACCAGAGGGAACGGAAGCGAGCTTCTCAGAGCCAGCAGCAATGAGCTCCTGGACATCCTTGCCGTCGAGTTCAGCGAGGAGAGCCTCGATACGGTCGTCCTCAGCCTCGATACCGACAGAAGAAAGGACCTTCTTGATGTCCTTGGCGGAAGGGGAAGAGTTACCACCGGAGGTGAGCAAAAGGTAGGCAGCAAGGTACTTCACTAGAAGATGGCTGTTAGTAGACTATTCGCACTAAGAATCACGGACTCTTACTTGTTGATCTTCGATAGACTTGTCGTGGGGGATAATCGATTTAAGCTGAAAAGAAAGCAGACTATTCCTTGAAGAAAGAGAAAAGTAAGAGGAAATTTCAAAATGTTTGGTTTAACCATGGTTATTTCCTCTTTGGGTGGTATTCTGAAGCATACTATGCAATGTAATTTTGAGAACAGTATTAGGGTAAAGCCCTAATCTTACTTAAATAAAAGTCACGAAAGGTCTGAAAAGTACATTCACAGTACATTGTGGCACATCAACCTCCCAACGTCCCACAACTCAAAGACTTTTCATCTCTAGCTGTTGATCCTATCGAACCTCTTGATTGAAGCCTCCATCAGCACCACATATCGACATGTCTGACGCCCAGCAAACCGAATCTGGTACGTTACATTCTTGACAGTGAAAATTGAAAATTATTTATGTAGTTGATTATTGTGCTAATGCCCTACGTTAGAAGCTCGCAAGAAGAGAAACTTCAAGAAGTTCTCCTTCCGTGGAGTCGACCTCGCTGATCTCCTCAAGATGGACACCCAGGAGTTCTCTGAGATCGTTCACGCCCGTGCTCGCCGCAGATTTACTCGTGGTCTTAACAGCAAGCCCATGGGTCTGATCAAGAAGCTCCGCGTTGCCAAAGCCAACGCTGCCCCCAATGAGAAGCCCGCTCCTGTCAAGACCCATCTGCGTAACATGCTCATCATTCCCGAGATGATTGGATCTGTCGTTGGTATCTACAACGGTAAGGCTTTCAACCAGGTTGAGATTAAGCCCGAGATGGTTGGCCACTACCTCGGTGAATTTGCCATCACCTACATCCCTACTAGACACGGCAGACCTGGTACTGGCGGTGCAAACGCCTCCAAGTTCATTCCTTTGAGGTAATTGGAGAGCGGTATATATTATGTTTATGCTTTAATATTAAGAATATTATGACCAAACAGTAATCACGGATCTTGAGATGAAACGTAGGGAAAGTGGTGGATCAATTGCCGATGTGTAGAAATAGTGCAGGAAGTCGAGTTGCGTAGCTCGCAGTCCGAAGAAACCCCGGAATCGCATGAAGATGCTTATTGCATGCAAGAGGCAACGGAAACTGTTCGTAGGTCAATTGCATCATCGGTCTTGAAATTGAGTGAGAGCGTTTGCAGGTAATTCCACCCGATATCTTTGCAAATTCTAAACCGCAAGAAGTTAACATGCCATCAGCTATCGGAGACACTATAAAATTAAGATGAACGTACGTACGTACGTTAAGAGAAAAAAAAAAAAAAAAAAAAAAAAAAAAAAAAAAAAAAAAAAAAAAAAAAAAAAAAAAAAAAAAAAAAAAAAAAAAAAAAAAAAAAAAAAAAAAAAAAAAAAAAAAAAAAAAAAAAAAAAAAAAAAAAAAAAAAAAAAAAAAAAAAAAAAAAAAAAAAAAAAAACCAATCGCCACACCACAGAATGCATGCTTATCAGTCTTGATTGATATGGAGTTTGTGAGTTTTTCTGATATCATATGTTTCAAATTAGTCCTTCAAGCATCAGTGAGTTGAAAACTCTTCTGTATTATTTTTCTGATAGTATCAGTGGGTCTATAATAATTCAATCCCTTCTAATTCAACGAACTTTTGAATGATTGGAGTGTTTAGAGCTACAGTTGAGGGTCATTACTCAAGATATAGCAAATAAACATCCGAATATCCGGAAAAGTGATACCAGAAGTAATTAGTATAAACTATTATATTGTTTTAAGGTGAATGTAAAATGTTTTCTTTGAGGCTCATCGATCAATTTTGGTCTATAAAAATATCAATTGACTTGGCTAACTCCTAGATGAATCGGTTATTCAAAACCATGCAGTATCCCGGCAAAGGTCAGTAGATGACCTAGCTCTACGCGTACGTTGTAGACAATATCTTTTATACGTATTCATCTGTATTTGTAATATAATGTATCAATTACTCTTCCTGAGACTCAGCTAGCACGCAATTCTCAGTTAGCAATACGCTCTGTTAAAGAGGCAAGAATTACCTAATTGGGAACTTTCAGGTAGGCCTATCACAAACCCACGAAACTTTCAAGAAATACCGAATCAGATAATAGCTATCCAGAGTTGAAATAGATTGACAATTATCAAATATTCTCTACTAATGACGCCTTTGACAGAAGGATAATATAAACCTGGATAAATATTGTATTGCGTTGTGCTCCTTAATCGCCTTTGAAGATTCTATGCGTAGGCCCACCACGCAGATTGTTAGTTTCTCGGCTAACTCGATGCAATCCGTGTATTGCAGGCTAGCTATATAAGTCGTTCACTTTTCTTGTCGGTACTTCTTTGTTTTTCAAATTTAGCAAATAAAAATGACCAAAGCTAAAGGAATCTGGAGATACATTCCGCACTTTCGTGAAATTGACGAAGAAGCTATTGAGCGTAAGCTCATAGCTGAGGGAGTCATATCTTCTACTGCACCTACCCAAGAAAATGCCGACAACGAATGGGAGGTACTTGACGAAGCAAACAGACCTTGGTGGAAGTTTTTTGATGAGTATGAGTACAGGCTGAAGAAAAAACCCCGAAGCAATGATAAGTGGTATCATTGGTTTGCTGAATCAGATACTCCTGCAGAGCGCAAACTTTTGATTAAGCTGGATATTCTGCTCTGTGCTTTCTCTTTTGTCATGTACTGGGTCAAATATTTGGATCAAACTAATTTAAACAATGCTTACGTTTCTGGCATGAAGGAGAGTTTGGGATTGCAGGGCAACGATCTTGTCAACACCCAAGCCGTATACACGGTTGGATCGGTAGTGTTTCAAATACCGTTCATGTACCTCATTCACAAATATCCTACAAACTACATGCTTCCACTCATGGATCTTGGTTGGGGCATTTTCACCTTGGCAATCTACAAAGCTCAGAATCGCTCTCAACTGCAAGCCTTTCGCTTTTTTGTGGGCGTTTTTGAGAGCGCCTTTTATCCCACCATCAATTACCTTTTTGCATGCTGGTATAAGCCTCGTGAGTTTGCTCGCCGCGGAGGCATTTACTACTGGGGCCAGATGCTTGGTGTTATGACTGCAGGCTTATTGCAGGGTGCAGCTTACCAGAATCTAAACAATTTACATGGACTCGAAGGCTGGCGTTGGATGTTCATCATTGATGCCATCATCACCATTCCAGTTGGCATTATTGGAATTTTCTCCCTTCCAGGTGTGCCTGGCAAATGCTACTCACTTTTCTTAACTGATGAGGAAATATTTCTGGCTCGTAAGAGACTTAGAGATATCAATATTAGTATTGACGATGAAAGCGAGTCATTCTTCACGTTGAAACTTTGGAAGGAAATGCTCAGTGACTGGAAGATCTACATGTTTACACTTATTAATGTTTTAGGATGGAACAACAGCAACGCGTCTCCAGGTACCTACATTTTGTGGCTCAAGTCTCTTAAGCGATTTTCTGTTGTGAAGGTTAATCAACTTTCAACTATAACTCCGGCCCTTGGTATCTTGTGGATTTTGATAACTTGCAGCATAGCTGATCTTTTTCAGACTCGTGTTGGAGCAATAATATTTTCTCAAGTTTTCAACTGCACTGGCAACATTATTCTAGCTGTATGGAATGTACCAGAGGGAGCCAAGTGGTTTGCATTTATGCTTCAGTATTTTGGGTGGGCTATGATTAGTGTTGTGTTTGGATGGATGGCGGACTCAACTCGGTCAACTCCCCAACAGCGAGCCATCATTACCATTTCCCTTAACATGTTTGGACAGGCATCAACTGCATTCACCTCTGTTCTAGTTTGGAAGACTGTAGAAGCGCCTCGATTTTTGAAAGGTTTCAGTTTTACTGCAACTAGTGCTTTCTGCATCATTCCAGTTTCTCTTATCATTCTCTACTTGTACAAACGGGATGAGCGTTCGCGCGCTGCTGAAAATGGCATTTTGCTGTATAACTCGGCTCTTGGTGATGAGATTCCAAATGGTTCTGAACAAAATAAGGGCGAAAAAACAGCACTATCTTCAGAGGACGACAGCGACAAGAACTAAACTAGAGTTAAAATGAAAAAAAAAAGTGGTGTCTCCGTAATTAATTTGCTATTTAGTTAAAAAGAAAAAGTTAGATGAATCTCCTCATCAGTGTTCTTCAATAGATGGCTGTGGTCGGGCCCTGTATCTGTCCAGCTGGGAAAATCATAGATCTCTTAATTATTTTGGTACTACAGTTTAATCGCACTTATTTTTATATCAATTTTTGCTTGCTTTGTATAGTAAGAGTTGACGTGGTGTGTCGAAAATCACATCAGGCTATTATTCCATTTGTAGTTTACGCTCAGGTCAAATTCTGAACACTGCACTTGATTCGATAGTGGCATCGTAAACAATTCAGATAATCCATTGAAAGCCAATACTGTAAACATATCTATATTTTTGCAAATCTCTAATCTGACTCCTCCTCACTGCTCTCTTCTTGTGCATTCTGAATACTCTCCACCACCTTCTCGGCATATTTTAGCACTTCTGTCATTTGCTCAGTTGACCTGGTTGCAGAACTGCTCCACCACAAATCCACAGCTTCTTCAGACACCATATCCTCATCATACAAGACGTTGACGGCATATGCTAGAATGAGATCTCCGTGTCCCCGCTTGGCGCATTCTATCTGGATGCAGTGAAGAAGATCTGCTTCGTCCTCCACTTCGAAAATTTGTCTTTTCAACAACGGGATCCACTTCACAAAAACATTTTCTGTTGCCTTCTTTACTTGTAAAGTGTTGGTGTTAACCATTTTAAAAATAAAGCCGACGAATGCGGCCATGGTTGCAGCTCTCACTTCATGATAAGAGACATTCATAGTCATGCGCAGCGTATTTAGCTCAAGTGCAGCAATATCTGAATCGTGGTTTTCAGTGATAGAGCGAGTCACTGATTCCACCGCTTCATGCTTAAAGTTTTCCTCCTCTCCGTCCTCAGAAATGGCAGTTGTTCCGCTAGTAGAACTGTGACGTCTATGAGTCTTCTTAATAGTAGCACCATGTGTAGAGTGAAGAGATGTATCAGAAATATTGAGCGCAGCCATGCTGTATACCATGCTTCTAGTAGACTTGTTGTATTCCTCATCCTCTGATTCGTAGAAGTCACTGTCATCGGAGTCGTGATAAAGATACCCTTTGCCATCTTGACCAACAATTCGAGCATCAGCAGTCAAAGTAGGTCCTCCAGTTGGATCCTCCTCAGCAGAATCAGAATTATCTTCATCGTCAGAATACTCTCGAACACGCTGTCTAGTTGTCAACTTGACATCACTACCCACTAGCTTCTCATTTCCAACTACCACATTGAAAGAAACTACAGCGCCAGCACTAAGTGTAGCGCCTTGCTTGATCACAGCTCCATCTGCAACAATAGACTTGTAAATTTTGACGTCATCTTCAATTACCGCATTATCCCAAATATAAGACTCCTCAATCAAAACGTTCCTGCCAATCTTGCAGTTGCGTCCAATGGTTGATTTTACAACTTTCGTGCCATCTCCAATGAATGATTTACTCCCAATGACTGTACCAGAGCCAACAAGACAAGACTGTGCGAGCACAACGCCAGCTTCTTTGTAGATATGACCATGCTGATATGAATAGGTTTGATCTTCCAAGATATTTCGTTCAGGAGTGACAGGGTAGGAGTATCGTGAAATAACGTCTTTGCTGACAGCATCGTATGTTTGGTAGCTTTCAACACGTGCTGAATAATGGTTGTCCAGAATATGTGTATAAATGGTTTTGCCCAAAATGTCTGAAGTCAGGATTCCTCTTACAAAATCTGAACGAATGGAATTATAATCAAAGTTCTCAGTGAAGAGGGCGGGAATATCAGGCGCACAAATGTCAATATGACAGTCGATCAAGTCATTTCGGAATGATACAGTTTCAAGATTATCCAAGAGCTCTTCATAATCAACGTGAACATCTCCATGACTATTCTGTCGAGGAGCAGACTCATATCGAACACAGCGGCCAGTTGGAGCGTCCAAAACAAATAAACCAGCCCCAGATCGAGCACGGGTTCTGTGGTTTACACTTGCTTCTCGCAAAACCATAGTCATGATGGCATTCTTATCCTTGTTCTTCTTGCGATCTTTGTGAGCTTGCAGAATAGGCTTGAAATTGACATTGGACACAATGTCTCCAGAGATTAGTAGAAAGTCATGTTTGTTAATGATTCCCATAGAGTCGATATCTCGTAAAGCGTCGCCAACTGACTGACTCTCAGGGGTCTTCAACACATGGATGCTGAAAGGAGATGAAGCTTGTGACCATTTAGAAGAACTGAAAAGTTAGTATGACCCATGCACCGCAATTCTTACTTACAGAATATACTCTTCCACTTCTTCTGCGTGGGCTGAGCAGACCACATAAACGTCGTCAACACCGGCAGTAGAGAGGAACTCCAATGTGTACTCAATCAGAGGAGTGTTGGCAAGAGGTAGCAGGCACTAAAAAGTTAGCATGATATTGCGGTCTTTCATACACTTACTCTAGGTTTTTCCAAAGTCAACGGCATGAAGCGATTCTCGTAGGAATCAGTCATTACAACCGCCAGTAATGGCTATTGAGTTAGCAAAATTTCTGAATTAGCCACATTACACACATACCTCCTCTTGTTCCAATTCTTCACCAGCTTTCTTAGTTCCTTGCTTTTTTGGGCCCATTGCAACGACTTCTGTCTTGATAGTTGTTGATACTGGAGATCGAAGGCATTAGCCTACATCTGATTCACAATTTTTTCGTAAGTATGTAGGGTAACACCTCCCATGATACTCAACCCTCAGTGTGTAAAGCCATCGTTGAGCTCTTGAGGAAGAACTGGCTTGATTCAGTGCTGAAATTTCATGCTTGCTCTAAATTTATTTTAATTGATACTCTTTTCAATTTTTTTAAAGTATTTTTTGAATATGTTCATGATTTTAAGCATCATCTAAAACCATGAATTTGCTGGTAAGTATTGTATGTTCACAAATTAATGATTCCATGCAACTAAATAATTAGTCAGCATTAAATAATAGCAATATAGTTGTGTCAGATCAACAAATGCTTAGAAATAAGATATAACAATAGGCACTATGGCCGAGCGGTTAAGGCGAAAGATTAGAAATCTTTTGGGATTCTCCCGCGCAGGTTCGAGTCCTGCTGGTGTCGTCATATTTTTGCCCTTCAACTATACTCACTCTTCGGTTAAGGGTTAATTTTTCATTTTTCCGGGTAATTGAACCACAAAATTCTTGTAATAGTAATACCGAAAAGGAAGGATCTATAGAAACGACCACCAGAGCTACTTGTGTCCTTTTCATTCCAGTTCAACATCCCAGGATCATTTCTTTGAATTTGATTTCTCATTGATTCAAGTTTGTTGGATTTATCTATAGGTAAGGGTTTGACGAGATCAATTCCCGATTCACAAAACAATTCATAGTCTAATCTATCTTAGAATGTCTGATTTTCAAGATCAAGTCCCGGATGTCGTTATCGGAGGTCAAGAGTTTGAAGCTACTTATACAGAAGAATTTGAAGATGAAAATCAATTAGAAGCAGATGATCCTGTTGAGGAGACCTCATTACAAAAAAAGACGGTGTCGTTTGCTGGCCTGGGCGATGGCCTCACCGATGCTGAAAGAAGACAGAAGGAATTCGAAGAAGGAGGTGGCCTTCCTGAGCAACCAGAGAATCCTGATTTTACAAAGCTGACTCCTCTGAGCCCTGAAATAATTGCTCGCCAAGCTACAATCAACATTGGCACTATTGGTCATGTCGCTCACGGTAAGAGTACCGTAGTCAAGGCCATTTCTGGAGTCCAGACTGTTCGATTCAAAAATGAACTCGAAAGAAACATTACCATTCGTCTCGGTTACGCCAACGCAAAGATCTACCGCAGCACCGACCCAGATTGCCCTAGACCTGATTGTTATAAGTCATTTCCATCAGGTAGGGAGATTTCACCCAAATGCGAAGTTCCAGGACACGAGGGAAGATACGAACTCTTACGCCACGTCTCATTTGTAGATTGCCCTGGTCACGACATTCTTATGAGTACAATGCTCTCAGGAGCCGCTGTCATGGATGCAGCTCTCCTTTTGATTGCTGGTAACGAATCATGCCCACAACCCCAGACTTCTGAGCACCTGGCTGCCATTGAGATCATGAAACTCAAGCACATTATCATTTTGCAAAACAAAGTTGATTTAATGAGGGAAGAATCTGCTCTTGAACACCATAAGAGCATTCTTAAGTTCATCAAGGGAACCTCTGCGGATCATGCTCCAATTGTTCCTATTTCTGCACAACTCAGGTATAACATTGATGCAGTTAACGAGTTTATTGTGAACAAGATCCCTGTTCCTCAAAGAGACTTTATGGCATCACCTCGTTTAATCGTTATTAGATCTTTTGATGTTAATAAGCCTGGTGCAGACATCGATGAGCTCAAGGGTGGTGTTGCTGGCGGATCAATTCTCAGTGGAGTGTTGAAACTTGGCGATGAGATTGAGGTTCGCCCTGGTATTGTTGAAAAAGGCGATGATGGAGCCGTTATTTGCAAACCCATTCGATCTCGTATTGTAACACTGTTTGCAGAAAACAATGATCTCAAGTTTGCTGTCCCTGGAGGTCTCATTGGTGTTGGAACTCGCGTTGATCCTACCCTTTGCAGAGCTGATAGATTGGTTGGCCAGGTGTTAGGTCACCGCGGCCAATTGCCAGAAATATACATTGAACTTGAAATCAACTATTTCTTGCTGCGGAGGTTGCTTGGTGTTAAGACTGAGGACGGTAAGAACGCAAAGGTTGAAAAGCTTGCAAAGCGTGAGGTGCTCATGGTCAACATTGGATCTTCTACTGCTGGTGCAGTTGTAACTAACGTTAAGGCCGATATGGCCAAGCTGACACTTACCAAGCCAGCTTGCACAGAACTTGGGGAGAAGATTGCATTGTCTAGAAGAGTTGGAAAACATTGGAGATTGATTGGCTGGGGTTCTATTGTTCAAGGTACGACTGTCCAGCCCGTTGACTACTAATGGAATATAAAAGTTAATTTCAAGCTTCTTTTTTATATTATTATTATTATTCTCATTACATAGCTAGTTACCTTCTTGGCCAAAGTCGTGAGTGAATTCCTCTTGCTTTGTAATGTCAGCTTGGTTGACTGTGGGCCTTGTAGACTTGACTGCTTTAATGAAATCCTTAACTGTCAATGGGGGTTCTTCCAATTCATCAGTTCCTAGTTGCATCCAGTTCTTTTCAGTAGCCCCATTGTCACCTGGAGAGCACGGTGTATATTTAACTAAGCTGGCACCATTATCGTTCTCAACCGTCACCTGCTTGAAATGAGTGGCCATTTGAATTTTGCGGATTGGTTGCATGAGAGCATCACGCACTGACACAGCTACATCGTGACCACTGTATCCATCTGTCATTTCTGCCAGCAAACGGAAATCCTGACTTGTCAGCGTGCAGGGAGTATCACCTACATTAAGCTGGAACATACGGGTTCGTGCCTCTACGTCAGGCAATGAAATGTAAATTCTGCGCTCAAACCTCCGTCGAATGGCAGCATCAAGCTGCCAAGGAATATTGGTAGCTCCCAACACAAGCACACCTGAAGCATCATTGCCAACTCCGTTCATTTGGACTAGCAGCTCAGTCTTGATACGCCGCGAGGCTTCTGATTCTCCTTCGCCACGAGGACCACAGAGCGCATCGACTTCATCAATAAAAATAATTGAGGGCTTGTTTTCTCTAGCCATGTTGAACAGTTGGTTCACTAGACGCTCACTTTCACCCATCCATTTGGAAACTAGATCTGAGGACGATACCGAAAAGAATGTTGAGTTTGCCTCTGTTGCCACAGCTTTAGCTAGAAATGATTTGCCAGTTCCTGGTGGTCCATAAAGTAAAATACCAGAAATAGGTTTCCTGTTACCCTTGAATAAATGCGGAAATCTCACTGGTAGAATAACGGCTTCCTTCAACGCATCTTTTGCACCCTCCAAACCCGCGATGTCTTCCCAGCGAACATTGGGTTTCTCAGACAAAATGGCACCAGACAATGCACCGCGGAGCTTCTTTGTATCTGAGTCATCATCATCTCCTGCCTTTTTAGAGGTGGTCGAGCCATTGGCGTTGGCTTCGGAAGTATCTGATCTTTTTTCATTCTTGTCCAAATGATTCTTCAACTGCTCCGCCCTCGTCATATATTCCTTGGCCTTGTCTCTAATAAGCTGTTGACTTCTTTGGTTCTTCTCATCTGCAATTTGTTAGTTATCATAGCTCATTGAAGTAGGCCTTACTTACATTTGATGGCTGTCATGAAATACTCCAGACCATTGTAGTAGAGTTTGTATGCTTCTTCATATCGCCCAGCAGTATCTGCCTCGATGGCTTTCTGAACAATGTCAATTGCTTTCTGTAAAAAGTCTGTCGTAGCCATATATTATGATCCTGTATTTGATATTATAATAGTAATAATCAATAATTATTCGAACTGATGGAGTCAAGATACAGTCAAGCCGTGTTGTCAATATGGTCTATATATACTTGAACATACATCTGGATTCAAGATTTTTCAGGGTGTCATATATATTGTGGCACATGCCCTTGCCCAGTGCCATTTTATCGTCATCATCATCCCAAACATGCCGAATCTTACCACACCTTCAGAATCAAGAGCATAATGTCGACAAAATCAAGTAAAGATTCGAAGAGTGCTGCTTCTGGCAGGGCTAAGTTAAAGGAGCTTGAAACGCACATCTCCCCTCTCTATCTAACCAACAGTGCTGAAAATAAACAGGTTAGTTAATTCACATCCAAGGAACGTCTCTAACAATACAGGCAATTGAATTTATTCGAAATGTAACTTCTCTTGCCTTTGGCATTCTTGCTGGTATCTTACGCCTCGAATCACATTATGGCTTTATCTTCTACTTTGTCTCATCCACCTTCGTGTCAGGGCTTATTCATCTAGTGCTTACAGGAAGCAATCCGGCGGAGTACTTCATCAACCCAAGATCTGACGTGTGGCTTTCAGAAATTGTTGGTAGTTTATCGAGTTTTGTTTTGACATGGACACTTTTCTACGGTCTTGTAGATGCTTGATAGGTCTACCTTTTATTTTCGTTGAAAAATAAATGTGATTGATTTACCTGTCATTTAGTTTATGTTGCAATAGAAGACCAAATTTCTCTACTCTTGCTTGAAATCTCACCTTTTGACACAGAGTATTGTCGAACACTTCGAGATTCTTCAAGACCGACACTTTCCCATAGAGCTTTCGTAGCACCCACCTTGTCTCCATTTCTTTCCCTGAATAGTGAAAGCAGCCACCAAGCTTCAGCACAATTGAAGCCTCTTCCACTTTCTATAACCATTTCCAAAAGGCCTTGCACACGATTAGCTGCAAGGAGTTGATCCTCATCTGAAATGAAGAGTGGATCATGCGGCAAGTGTATCTCTTCAGGCTCAAGCTCAGTCTCATGCCCAGGCTCGGACTCAGCACACATCGAGTATCCTTGCTTGAAACCGCTCGCAGTCCCATTGATAAATACGGCATCCAATTTCTCCAAAGTTTCTTTCTCATCAACTTGCGTGGCAAAACTAGTATGACTGTGATCAAAGATGAGATCGCCAAGTGCTACAATTGCACGAATACTGTCAGCATCTTTTTCTAATGCTGTTTCATACTCTGCGAGAGCTAGAGCTGGCCGATACTTAGCAATCAGCAACCCCAGCTCAACATGTGTATCTGCTGAAGGGCCATCAACGTTTTCTGCTTCAACTAGAGCTTCTTCTGCTTCGTCAAACAGTTCCCCACGCCTGTATAAGCCAGCTGTCCAAAGCCACAATTTTGCCAAGTCACTGCGGGCTACATCATCAATAAGATTGGATACTTGCGGGAAATCCACAGGCTTTGTTGTCGTTCGTTGATTTTTAAGAGGTATACCACTTGAATTGGAAGGGGATGCCCTATGTGATCGTACCCGAGTAATCGATCGCGAGATCCTGTTCTCTTTTATGCTCTTAACAAATGTCTTTGATTTAGGCCGAGCAATTTCTTGACTATCTGTTGGATAAACGGACTCAAGCGGGGCAGGATAGAGCTCGCCAAACAAAACGAAAACTTCGGGAATGAGTTCAAGAGCGCGATCTATTCCTTCTGAAGCTTCTTCAATAGCAACCTGTGTCATTTTAAGTTGTAAATATTCACTTTTCTCCAATGGAATTAGATAGGCTTTCCGAGAGAAGAGGTTCAAAGCATTACTAGACGCCTGTAACGCTTTTTCGTGATCTTCTAGAGCGGCAAGTATAAGGGATATCAAATGCCATGATTGAGCGTGTGTATTATCTTCAATTAACCCCTTTTGCACAACTTCCATAGAACGTGAAATCTGGCTGTTTTCTGCTAGTAACAATGCAAATTCAAAATAAATCTGGGCTTCTTTTGGGCTGTATGCTAAAGAGTTTTCATATGCAGCCTTAGCTTGGTTGTATGCTTCAACACGAATATCACTTGTTGAGGCCTGTAAAGCATATAGGGAGTAAGCTCTCGCAACAGATGCCCAAACCAAAGAAAATCCATCGCTTAGATCGGCACCTAACTCTTTAGCCAAAACTCCATTTGCATGACTCTGAGCTCTCAAGATCATGAATTCGCTGTTGAGCCAGCTGCTCAGTTTATCAGCTGTTGCTTTGGCTAAATATCCGTCCTTTTTAATGTGAACAATGACATCGATAGCTTTAGCAAACACTCTCACCACCGCTTTATCATCATCCCCCGTCTCTTCAGGCTGAGCTGCAATGTGCTCTCCTTGCAGATCAGTAGCGTGATCTGGCATTTTGTAGCCAGCCTGCCTGATTCGAGCTTTTTCTTGATATGCAGTGTAATTCTCAAACGCATGCAGGGCTTCATCATAGTGCCCTAAAGAAGATAACACAAAAACAAGATGCCTCATGATTGAACAAGAATGGAAAGTTTTCTTTGCAGCCTGGCGCAAAGTCTGGAGTAAGCTTTGCGTTTCTTCAATTTCCAAAGGCTCAGAGACAGAGTCTAATGGGGGATGAAAATGCATGGATTTTTGCCAGTTTTGACAAGCAACTTCTACAAACTGCTCGATTGAGCTGTTAGAGCCAGTAGCTTTAACGTCATTTGTTGAGTTAAACAAAACAGTTTGAAACAATTTCGAAACCCCTTGAAGTTCACTCTTGGTATTAGGATCATTAGGATCCTGCTGTAAAAGTGCTGATAGATACAAAAAATGTATGTTCAACAGACTGAGCCGCCTATTGAGACTACTAGGATCATTAGCAATTATCTGTGAAGAAGAACTGATAATTGATGTCACTGATTGATAGCCTCGTAGTGCTGCCAAAGTGACTTGCTTGTCATCCCAGGTTGATGAAGTTGCAAGCATGCCAAATCGATAATACAGATGTTCTGCCCAAATGAGTGCTTCATTAGACTTTGCAATGGTGGCATTGATAAGTGGTGTCGCCGATTGGTAAACTTTGATTGCCTCTGGATAATGGCTGATAGCTTCATACGCAGCTCCGAGGATTGTACACACTTTGATCGAAGCTACTTTGGTATACTGGTATTTCAAGGTCTTTGGAAGCTGTGACGACTTTTGCTTCAATAAAACCTCAATGACTTCAGAAAACTTTTGCTGAAGTAATAGCAGGTGCGCATAAATTGCTGTATAAATGAACAATTCTTCCGAACTCTCAGGGAACTTGTCCAATTCTTTGAGCTGTTTAACCAGATTCTTGATTTGAGGTTCAAGAACGGCATTATGCAGAGTCATGGAATCACAATTGTTCTTGGCTATCACTGTTTGAATTTGAGATTCAAATTTTGCACAGGTTGCAAACGTATTGTGTGAAGGACTGTGTTTGATGACTTTTCGAGCGAGTTCTGGAACATTGTACCAGTCAGACGAAGTTCGGGCCAAGTCCAGGGCTGCGAGGTACGACTGACCTTTGGTTTTCTATATTTGTTAGAGCTATTATGATTCTGTTGGAAGGTACCCACCGAGACCATCTCAGCTTATAGTATACAAACTGGCGAGGAAGCAGATTGGGAAAGGTGCAGAGTTCGGAAAAGTCTAGGAAAAGAAGAGCAAGCCAATCTCAAAACAAAAACCAAGACCACTGCTGTCAATTTCAATTGAACTGAAATCTTCACTTGTGCAAGACTCGCAATGCACTTGAAGTGAATGTCGAGAAGGAAAGAATTCAACACCAGGTTTAGTTGGTTTAATGGTGGCTTCCCATGTGCGTTCGATGTTGGAGCAGGTTAGCCAGGCACTAACATATGACCGTACCCTACATTGATGAATCACGTGTGTACATGAGAGTTTTTCTACATGTAGCATGCGCAATAAGAGTTGTAAACAATATATAACAGTTGTGAATGCTCTAGTGCTCGAAATTACAAAATATTCGCTATTTGACTAAAATCTAAAATTTACTTGCAAGATTTCATAATTATAAGTTTTCGGCATTTGGAAAAGAATCCATTGGCAGCGTTTGCTCGACCTTTCACCAACGTAAGAAACCACTTTCGGCTCGGTCATCCTATAGCTAGGTGCTGTGATGTCAATCTGGCCCCACCCAACTTTCTCGCAGGAGTGTTTAAATTGACGTTTGTAGCCCACTGCTTTGAAGAAAGAAAGGTTAAGAAATCTTTGAAAGAATCGACTGAAGCCAAGCCTGGATCCCAGAATCATAGCTGGCCTCTTCTTCGCGGCTTCATCAAATAATGGCCTCAGATCAGCTGACGTAGGTGATGTAAAATGTGCGTAAAATCGAAAGCATGAGGTCGATTGAGCTTAGCCTTCTTTCCTCGACTATTCATATTGGACTCAAGATTATCCTTGCTAGGTTTTATTGAATGAATGACTGGGTCTCCAAGCGGCAATGTAAGACCTTTAAATCTGGGTCTGAAAGTAGAGAATCAATTGCGGCCAAACCTAGAGCTCTGGTCTGGTATTAACGACGTGTGTTTCATTCAACCAGGAACCAACTTGTTAGTGGTTTATTCATCACTGGTATCAGCTATTGATTCAAGGCTGTAAATTAAAGGGACGTCAGTCTGTTCAAATTCTTCATCACTCTGCTCTGGCTTGCTGATTGACTTAGGGATATGAGAAAAGCCTTAATAAATTGCTGGAATTTCTGGGCCAAGTGAAGGAGGACTGGGGATATAAGAGCCACTAAAAGGCTTTTCATTCTTTGATGATTGTGCTTGGTAAAACGGGAATTATACATCAGAATTGAAACGTGCACCTCAAATTTCAGGTATAGAACTATATAAGTGAACGAATTGGCACAAGAGGGTTCTTTGCTTGGTTTAGCAATGCACTCCAAGAAATTTGGCTGCAATCGGGACGGTGGAGCATTCACCCTGTGGGTTTCTTGTAAATCCTCCTGTCTTTTTGAGCTTTCTACAGAGCGTCGATAGCTTCTTTAATTTCAATATTCTCTATTAGAGTAAATAAAGCTTTGTGGAGCTTTTCTTCCTGTTGATAGTGAGGCAGTGGAACCAGTGCCTGCGTCCGAATTAACCGAGTTTATTAACTGCGTAAATTTTTTGTCATTTAGGAAATAATTTTCTAGCGCTGGAGCATGTCTAAACTGGCAGTCATAATTATTGGAAAAGCTTTCAATCGATAGGGTTGGACAGCTGGAGGAGTGACCACTAACCGAGATTGAGCAACTGACCAATTTCAGAGATGGGTCGCTTTGTAAATTTATCGAAATTGTCACTGACTGTCTTGTTAAAGATATTACTCTGTTACAGCGGCCGCTCATGAAAAGAGACAGATGATTGAGCTGAATCTGTGTCTTAGGAATTGAAACAGCTGAATGAAAGAGACGACTAATTCTGGGTAATTCGCATCAGCTCGGAGGCGCTCCTTAATATTGCTTTGTTAGGTGAGAAGCTTAGAAAAAATGCAAAGCTTCCCTTTCTTCATCATAACTGGGTTTGGACGTAACTATCCATCAATGTGATTTTGTGTAACAGTACGTCGGGAATTGGATCTATACTCATTAGAACTTGGCGTTCACATGCCTTTGGCTCATATGGAATGGCTTCTCAGGCTTGATAAAATAGATGGTCTACATTGAAAAGTTTGGTCGAAAATGAGAATTAAGTCCATTAAGATAAGAAAAATCAAATCGAAATTTGGCTGATTTTGACATTTAAAAGTCAAATACTGCTTTGCGCAGGAATTATCAACTGAAACCGTTACGTTTCTCAGGAACAGATCAAATCTCTTTTTTACAGCAGTAGTGCTCACAATCGTACACATGTTAAAAAATATGAAGACCTCTATTTTATTATTCAGAACCTGTGATGGTCTTGGATAAGCGGCCCTTACCGTGGTTTCTGACTTCTTTATCCATTAGCTCTCTTATTGAGTGGCACCCCGATAGCGACACCGCTAATGCACTTTCAAGACGATCCAAAGGCATTTTATTTTCCATCTAAGGAATTGTACCGGTTAGAAAAAGCACTTTAAATAGAATCAACACATGACTCACCAGTAATAGCGAAACTTTGTCGCTTTTTCCAATTACCCCAGTTGTGACGAAAGACACCTCTTGTTCCTCAGAATGACATGGATCCAGCAAAGGATTAGAGCCATACATAGCGGTAGAGCAGCAAGAAATATAATCGTACATTGGGATACCAGCATCTACTAGTGCCAATGTTGCTGCATTTATACATGCTGGAAAAAATCCTCCATCTTGAGCCACAATGTACAAAGAAATATCAATGACTGTGCGTGGGTATAAATGCATTAACAGTGCCTCCTGAAATAACCTTTGAATTGAAATTGACATCTCTTGCAACCTTCGGTCATTCTTTGACCGCTTGGTTCTATCTGTTGTGCTGAAAGGAGGGACTGTGATTTCAACGTTCAGATGGGCTTCTTCAGTATTGGTTTGGCTTCTTCCATCTGGCTCATGTGGGCCCGAAACAATGCATACTACCTTTGTAAGCCCCAGCTCTACATATGAGCTACCATCAGCAGAAGTGGGATGAGTATTAATTTTGCAAGAGAACCTCCGAAGCTCATTCCATCTTCTTCCATCTTGACATGTTAGTTTCTTGTAATTGATCAATCTATGAGCAATGCCATACCTATACGTAGACCTTCAGGAGAATATGTTTCAAATCTTGACTGCAGAGAGTTAGCATGATATCTCCAAGCCTCCGAAAAACACTCACCATGCTTTAGTTTCTATGTACTCTTCACATCATTCTGATCCTGCCCCGATGGCTTGGGATGAAAACTTTTGTTTATATGGGTTAGGTTTCAGGTTTAGTAAAATATTTGCAACAGCAAACTGGACTTTACCAACAAACTTCCAGCAGCCCATATTAAAGCAAAGATGGCCGACGTTATTAAAGTGGGTAGCTAAGCGGTGTTAGCAAAGTATTATGGACTAAATCATTAGCCTGTGTCTGTGTTCTATTGTGGCATCTGCACATTTCCTCCTGAGGTACGTTTCAATCACACTTCATGAGCACCACCTAACAACAATGTTCAGTATTGCGAGTTTGGAGGATCATTCAAGCGCTGCAAGGAGTGGCTTGAAAAAAGCAATTCTGATCTATATAATGACTTGTACTCTGTGGATCGACTTGAGACCATGACTTCCAGTCTATCTCTTGAAAAGCAGGAGGAGATTGACCGAAAAATCCAAAAGCAACAGGCGAAGGAGGAAGCCAAGGCTGAACGGGAGCTTCAGAAGAAGCTGTCTTCTAAAGTTACTATTAAGCGCATTGAGCGATCAAAGAGAAAGCATGTGATTGCTATTCATGGGCTTGAAGTGTTTGGAATTGATTTGAAGAAACTCAGTAAAACCTTTGCCTCTAGGTTTGCTACTGGCGCAAGTGTGACAAAGTCAGTGGAAGGAAAAGACGAAATTATCATTCAAGGTGATGTTGGCGATGAAGTGGAAGAGTACGTTACAGAGTTGTTAGAAGAGAAGGGATTGAATGAGATCAAGGTTGAGCAAGTCGAGGACAAGCCCAAGAAGAAGAAGCAACAGCTAGTTGCTCCACAGCCTGCTTAGAAATATATAATTTATGACATCATGATGATATACACTGAATCTTTCTAGGTTTTTCCGTTTGAGGCTGGAGGCTGGTGAGAAGTAAGATGTGCGGCTGAAATTTGAATCTCAATTTAAGCTCATTTTCTCTTCTTCCATTGGATGACATATACTTGCCCTTTGACCATGATAGAGCTTGCAGAGTATTAGATGATATTTAAGAGCATTCCTACTCTTATTAGGTAAATAAATGAATATTATTTTCCAACTATCAGAATGTGGCAAGCTATAACCGCGTCCATTTACGCAGCACATGGTCGTGACCAATGATGCTGCCAATCTCCAGTAAATTGGCATCAACTTTAGCCATTTTTAGATCATCACCTACCGAGCTTGCTCCCTTGTTGTTACTTGCTCCAGCCCCAGAACTTGTTCCACTTACTGAATTAGAGCTTGTACCAAGACCTCCGGCGCCATGAGTATTACCACTGCAACCCCCAAAAGCGTCAACATAGAGTACAAGGTCCATCGATTCAAGTCTTTCCCAAGCTGATCGTGCAACATCGCGGCTCCAGATACGATATCCACCACCTGGCCCTGCTTCAAGACTAGACATGGCTGCCATGCGTTCTTTCTTCATGGAGGTAGCGACTTCTAAATACTCATCATAGACAACATTGAAGTTGAATGTCTCACTTTCAAATTTGACTTCCACTCGAGCGGCGCATATAAGGAGTGAGAGCTCAAGTTCAGAGAGACCAAGAATAAAGTGCTGGCTATCTGATATACCTTGTTCATGCTGAAACTTGCTGATATCAAAATCGTTTAAAACAGGATTTGCCTTCTGAACGCCAAATAACAATCTATCAAAAAGCTCCCTCATATCTTTTGTCGTGTAAAAAGTCGTTTCAAGAAGTTTGAAAAAAAGGCTATCCTTTTGAGCGTACAGCTCGTCAAGTCGAGTGTTCCAAGATTCAATAGCAGCCAGCGCTTCTGCAGATTCAGCATTGTCCAAATCGCTTGGTTCAACACGCAGGGTGGCACGACAGATCCCCCAAAACTGACTCAATTTCGCTGGCCGCTTCAATGATATTACTCGCTGACTAAACCGGCTCCGCACACGTTTTTCAAAAAGTTCTCTTGTGTTCATACGGGATGTGATTCCTATCACAGCTAAGGGTGTCCTGCTTGACTGTGCTAAGTCGAATAAATTATAAAGCAGTGTTTGTCGAGAAACTTGGGTAAACCTGTCAAATTCTTCGAGAATGATGACAACTGCTACTGGAGAAGAGACAAGATCTTCCTCATTTTCGTTTTTATCTGTTGGAAACTGCTGTGGGTCTAACAAGTCAAGTAAAGTCTGTAGGGTTTCTGACATGGATTTTTTCTCTAGGGCCTCATGGTCCTCACCAGTGGACTTTTGAGCTAGTACAACATCAAACTGACGTGTGATTTCACGCAATGCCATTTTGTCGTCTCCTTGCGAAAATCCTGAAAGTCGAATCGTGATGAAGTGGCCATTGTATTTCTCTTTCAACTTATCCAACGCGGTATCAACAATCTGCTATGTTAAAAAATGTCTAAAGCTAATGCAGTACTTACAAGAGTCTTTCCACAACTCCTTGGGCCCATGATTAGACATGAATTGCCCACTCCCTCCGAAACTGTGTGTTCCAGTAGGTTATAGACTTCTTGATAGGGGATATCCAATCCATAGAGCGGTGACCTTGAACGGCCATTCATACGAGATAAAACTATCTTTTTGATTGATAAGTTCAATTCATTCTTAGCGCATCCATCAGGTTTTTTTTTTTTTTCACTCTGCACTTCTGCCCCTAAACGCGGAAACTCTTGATTCAGCGCATCTTCAAAATCTTGTGCAGTTTCAGTGTGTAGATGAATATGGTGAGGTTTGGCTTCATCTGCATAGTCAACTAATGATTGCCTACGCGCCCGTTTGTTGGATGGCTCAATCTGTTTGAAGTCAGCCTCGTCGAAACCTCGTTTGGAAGGCATTTTAATGACCGGTGGCGGACACAAAGTGTGGAAGGAACGAAGATTTCGGGTTCGTTAAAGGTAAAGCAATAACACCAGCTGGGGAATTTAAGAAGAAGAAGCAGGCTGAAACAGACCTTGCAAGCGCAAACTTGAAGTAATCCAGATTTACTTGGTAAACACTCTATCTTAAAATCCGCGAGACCAGGATACATACAAGCAAATAAGTCACGTGACCAGCAAAGCATTTCTCAACCGATTTTTCTCCTACTATAGTCCTCATCCATTCATCTTTCATCTTCTTCAACTCCACAAATCTTGCTGTCAAATGTACGGAATAGTCAAGCAGTCTAGCATTCGAAAATTCAGCAAGGCTGGTCAGCTTCAGCTCTGTCTTCTGCTTAGAAGGTCTTTTCGGAGCCCTGATACTTCCCTTTCACCGGATCCATCTGCTGCGAGTGGAAAATACACCGACAAAGACGCTAAACTACATTCTACAGCCGATGCTAAAGTAATTAACTGATTGTAAATACTTGAGTCTCTTCTGACGTTGATTTAGGATTTAATTCTGTCTGTTTTAAGATCAACAGCGACCAAGCGCGAAGCTAAACAATATATCTCGAGGTATACCCCACTCATTGGACGAGACAAGCAAGATATTTCGAAGCGCCAGGAATTTGTTCAAAATTTACTTAAAGAACCCAAAGGTACAGCTGGTGATGTTTTTGAGCGAGATAGTTTTTCTACCCTTTCAACCGAGGAACATGGATTTGACGTGCGGCATATTCTTAGAGTCGCAATTATCAAAATTCGAGACATCAAATCCATTGATCCACAGACATTTTTAAGAATTGGATCTACGGTAGTCCGACTAAGCAAACTTGGTGTATCTCCGATAATTGTAGTTGATGCAGGCAAGGAGCGCAATGATTTCCTAAAGCTAGACAACAAGCCGTTTCGACATTACGAGCGGGCCATCACGTGGAAAGCGGCTGCCATCGCCGGGGCTATTGAGTCGGCCTCGAGCGATGGTTCGATCCGTGCTCGCCCTGTTGAAGGGCTTTTTGATCTTAAGCCTCTTGGACAGTCAGAGCCAAATGGTGATGGTGGTCTCTCTGGTCGACTTCAGTTCTCATTTCCTAACCTACTTTATCTGCCTCTTTCAAATGGAATTGTGCCGGTGGTTGTCCCTCTTGCCTACGATCCTATTACAAGTGAAGAGAAACTGATTATTGCCGACGACGCTGTGGTGTTTCTGATCGATGAGCTTTCTCGCAAGGGAAAGCAATTCCTGAGCGTGGAGAAGGTGATCTTTATTGATCCGCTGGGTGGGGTACCATCCATTGAGCGCAAACATGGAGCTCATGTATATGTTAACTTGGTGCAGGAGCTTAATGACATTACTGCAGAGTTGCACTTGGGATTTATTTCCCCTACGGAAAGAGAGATTCATCTTGCTAACCTTCGAACAATGGATAGAGCATTGGGATTGCTACCCTCTTCTGCAGCAGGTCTCATTACTACGCCTAGGATTGCCTCTCTTTCCTCAAGTCGGAATCCCATTATTTATAACATTTTGACAGATCGGCCAATTGTTTCACCTTCTCTGCCTGTTGAATTTAAGCGTACGCCTATGGTTGAGACGACTATAGTACGTAAGGGAATGCCAGTTACCGTTATCAAAAGCAAGTTTGGCATTGACTTGTTGAAGGAATCTAAAGTGGGAACTATTGATTTGAACCGGTTATGGGATCTGATCGAAGATTCATTTGACCGTAAGCTTGACGTTGATCACTATCTTCGCAGAATCAATGGAAAAGTTGCCGCAATCATAATTGCTGGTGACTACGAAGGGGCCGCAATTATAACGTGGGAGGAAGCCAAAAAGCTTAAAGACCCTATTGAGCAGCCTCTCATCATAAGCGAACTTGACCGAATTAATCAGGCTGCTGAGCACAACATGTACAAGAAAATTGCCTACCTCGACAAATTCGCAGTTCGCCGATCTTCACAAGGTGCTGCAGGAGTTGCAGATATAGTGTTTAAAACCATGGTTATGGAACTGTTTCCCGAAGAAATCTTGTGGAGGTCTCGAAAGGTAAACCCTGTCAATAAATGGTATTTTGAACGATCAAAAGGCACGCTGAAGCTGCCCAAGTCTGAGTTCTGTGCTTTTTGGTCTGGTACATCAACTCGCGAGTCCAAGCGGCTGAATGAATATATTGATATTTGCAGCAGTATTCAGCCTTCCTGGAAACAATGACATTTAGACTCATAGCTGGATATCTAAATTCATAAACCGGTCATTTTCCTTAGTCTGAGAATATTGTGAGGAAATATTACAGTTCCTCGCGCTCAGCTTACACCCATTGTGTATCATCTCTGCATTATGCCAGGTCCTATGAGTCTTTTACAGCTGTTGTAATCGCAAAAATGCATGTACTATTGTATAATAAATTATTGAAGAAACATAATCCAAAGCCAGTAATCAGTTATTTAATACATGCGGCCATTGTTGTTGGAATGATTAACTGGAATATTTCCGCTTGTGCTTGGGGCCTCATCCTCCCTAAAGCCAAAGTCAAGCATGAGAGCATCAACATCACGCCAAATCAAATCAGCCTCCCAGGAGAAAAAATCGGTACCATTCATGACGGCCTGCTCTTGCTGTTGCTGAGAAAGTGAAAAATAACCGGCATTATCGTTGGACACCCGAGGTGCTGTTCCCAGATCAGAGAAACCTAGAATTGAAGCTGAATCCAATGTTTTTAACTTTCTGATTAAAGATTCGTTTTGCCCTGCAAAAAGAGATGTAGCGCTGTTTCTATTGAGTGGGCCTGGAAGGTGCTCTAGTTCAGAGCTTGATTGTGTTTCATTGTCAGACTGGAGATGTTTTGAAGGAACAAATGACGGCTGACTATAATTATTGACATCTGAAGAAATAGACTTTGTCCTTCTCTGTGAATTCTTGCTCTTCTTGAAATTTTGAATATTATTAAGCATGAGTGGAGTACCAACAGGGCTTCCATTGGCGCTATTAAAACCTTGATCATCGCCGTCGTCATCATTATCCGCATCTTCAGGATTCCGCTGATCCAACACCACGGGAGCAACACTTTTGATTCCAATTTCTTCTCGCATTGTCCATAGACAGTCAAAAAACACCGAAGCCGACATTCTCGTACGAATTACAATCCTGGGTGAACTTGCATTGCGTCGAGCTAATGCACCGAATAATCTCCATACTTGTTGCATTATTTCAGCTGCACGGTACATCATATCATGCTTGAGAATTGATGCCTTTGAAATCAACTTAACGCAAGCCATATACATTTGACGTCCAGCGTTGCCATCAACAAACTGCACAAATGGAGAGTGAAAAACCTTGCAAATGATGGCAGAACTCTGCCAAAGTATTTGAGTATAAATTCCAGGCATGTATCGGAAAAATGACTTATCTCTTTTATATGCCCGATTGCAATGTTCCATCAATGCTAACGCACTATTATAAGCCTGAATCATACCTTTTTGAAGCTGCAATTCTGAGTAGCCCCCATTATCCAAGTAGTAATATGTGAGAAGATGAACACGCGCTCCAAGTAGTACAAATTTTCTGCAGTCATCAAGGGCGCCCAGCCGCATTTCCAACTCATCAAGCTTGCGCGAGAGTATTCGAATAAGAGCTAGCCGCTCAGACAATTCAGATAATCCAAGAGGGTCTTTAGGATTAGAATTAAGAGTATTTGCAACTTCTTCTTCTGAATGTTGAATTGCCATGAGCTGCTTAATTGGGTCAGGAATGTCTATTCCTGCTGAACCGTCGCACGCTGACAATACAGCAGCATCAAAACTGGTGAATGCTGGAAACCCATAGACTGTGGCTACAGTTTGTGACACAATATTGCAACAAATCCAAGTGCGAAGCTGCTCACTGATTTTGGGATATATTGGATTGTCGACCTTTATCCGACCAAAATCCCTAGCATATCCTGGGCAGTGTAAGCCAACGCGAATCGCACTGTACATGGCAATTCCAGCAGTGTTCCAAGACGAGTCAGCACTTAATGAAGAAGTAAGAGATGGCCACATAGTGTAAATTAAAAAGGCCTGCACTGTATATGCAGATGCAACATTGAGAATGGGAGTGCCAGTATCGCCAGGCTCAAATCGATTGACAGGCGAGATGGTGATTTCGGAAAGACAAGTTTTGAGAATTTCGGCTAATCTCATGATAAGCTCGCCATCCTTATCATATCGCCTTGAGGCAACTGCCATAATTGTCCAAAAGAGAGTTGGGCAGAGTGAGTATATTTTTTCAGGCCCGCGAGTTACGTCAATAACAGGCAAAAAGGGATGATAGTTGGAAACAAATTCCTTGTATAGATTTGCAATTGTCTCTGAAGTTAACGTTATCCCGTCCATGGTCTTTTCACTACATTTGAAAATGGAAGGATCCAATTCCACACGACCGGATTGAGTTGCATGGCCAGGCTGATGAGAGAATGCTGAACCACTACTTGATGTACCATTCGTGACTTCAGGTGTTTCATTACTGAGAGGTGAATTTTCGAGTGCGTAGATTGGAGCAGGAAGGTCATGATATTGTGTCTGTTCAGAGTGCCCTGACGTACCTAAAGGAACTTGATTCGATGAGTTTGAAAGATCCAGTAATGAGCCTGAAACTATTCTTAATTTTTCAGAATCCTGGTATTCCATAGATTGCCGCAGTCTTTCAACCTCCTTTTCAACTTCAACAAGCCTCTTACGTTTGTAAGTGCGCTTGAAGTCTGACTGAAGAACACATTTTAATTTCTTCTTACTGCACCGTGTGCAGGAGTCTGGGTATTTTTCATGAGCATCACATCGTACCTAAACCTGTTAGAATGCGTTTTTCATTTGTAGAACTCATACCTTCTGTTGCCGGCACTCTATACAGGCCATACGTTTATGGGGAACTGGTGCATCGAGGCTGCCTTCTGTCTCTAGAAAATCAGCTCTGTTGTCCAACCCTTGACCATAGGAGTTGCTTCTTTCATTTCGCGATGGAGGAGAAGCATGTTGAATGACTGGCAGTGTGTCTTGTGGAAAGTCTGTTGGAGCAAGGCTTTGAGAAAAGCTTCGAGAAAAGGATGAAGCAGCTGACCGCGTAAGGTCGCTATTGATCCCACTGCCAGCTCCAGAATCCATAACTGTTTGTTTGCAAAGCTAGATTAATGCTCTACAATTACAAAAACATGAATAGAAGTTCTGCTGCGTATAATTTTCTACCATGCAAGTTGAAGTTAATCACGAATAGAAAGCAGCTTATTTGAATCAGAAACACTTTCCGTCCCAAGAAAGTCGAGCTAGTGACCATGCATACATGACATGGGTAAGGTAAACTATTAATACCTCCCAGGAACGGCTCACATCTCATCTCAGGTAACCCAGGCTTTAATTTATGTGGTAACTCAGATTTTGAATTTTTCATTTCCACTTCATCTATCTCCTGGCTTTTTTTAGTTGCTTTACTAGAAGATTATATCCAGCACATGCATAGGTGTTGCCTTTATACCCTTGGTGGCAGCTTATTTGGATAATTTTGGTCTGAGAAGCTAATACTTTTTCCAAAGTTAGAATTGGCTGGCAAGAATGACACAAACATACGGAACGGCTAATGAGCCAAGTCCTTCGTGGAAATTCACACTCCTTCAGGAAACTGGCCTTGATGCACTTTCACAGGCTTCTACTGATGTGTACATTTTAATAGCCCAGCGGTTCTTCCGCATGGTTGCATACGGCCAGAGCACTTTGATTTTAGTTCTTTTTTTCAATTCCTTGAGCAATGTTTCTGAAGAACAAATTGGTCTTTTTATGTCCTTAACTCTGCTTGGAGATGTCTTGATTTCTTATTTTCTCACCTTGTATGCTGACAACTGGGGTCGCAGGAAAGTCTTGTTCTACAGCGCTATCATGATGCTTTTTTCTGGAGTTGTCTTTTCCATCTCTGAGAATTACTACTTTCTTCTTCTTGCTGCTATCATTGGAGTTGTTTCTCCTAGTGGTGATGAGACGGGCCCTTTCAAGTCTATTGAAGAGTCAACTTTAGCTCATTTGACTCCTACGCGGTTGCAGCCCGATATTTTTGCATGGTATGGACTATTTGGAACAATGGGTGGAGCTCTTGGATCATTAACTGGAGGCTTTGTCGTGGAATACATGTCAAATAAGTACTCGAAACTTGAGGCTTACAAGTTTATATTTGTTTTATACTCGGTAGCTGCTGGTGTTAAGCTAGTATTGAACATGCTACTTTCTCTTGCATGTGAGTTAGACGTGAATGCCGCACCAGAGCGAGCTCCTCTTCTTCGAGAGCCCGTCTCAGATTTTGAAAATCCATCATCTGAAAGAGGTGAAGATACATCTGAAGAGCAGACCGATTGGATACACTACTTTTTCGGCAAACCGTTGTCAAAAGAATCAAAGTCTATTGTGCTTAAATTACTTGCATTCTTTGCATTTGATGCTCTAGGATATGGATTCCTTATTCCTTCCTGGTGTGTTGCATACTTCACTGAAAAATTCAACATCAATGCTGGAGCTCTTGGATCTCTATTATTTACAACTACGGTTGTTGGATCATTGACCTCCATACTCTCGGCATCTATTTATAGAAGGATTGGCCCCATAAAGGCCATGGTTTTCACTCATTTACCCTCCGCTCTATTTGCTGCGTTCATCCCTGCTGCTGGGGATAATCTCTTTATTGCAATGTTTCTCTTAATCTGTCGGGCCGCGACAAACACAATGGATGTGGTACCAAGAACTGCATTTCTATCGGTCGTTGTAAAAGCCGATGAAAGGACCAGAGTTATGGGAATGGTGAATATTGTCAAGACACTCATGAGGTCAGTTGGGCCAATGGTTGTAGGCAAGCTTGCTGAACGCGGTCAACTTTATGTCTCATTTATCATTGGAGGTATTCTAGAATCGGCATATGATGTTAGCTTGTTTGCAAGCTTTCATTGGATAGATAAACAATTCAAAGGAAATTAATATATATAACTAATATGACAGTTGGACATTAAAGATTGCTAGATTCGTGATTTTGATTTCTTCTCCAGAACCAAAGGCGAGAGAGGCGTGATGATTGGGTCGTAAATTCTTGAGTAGTTTGGTCAGGAGTGTTCGCAGGCAAAGTTTCTGTAGAAGCTGGGTCGCTGAGACGATTAAATGGCCAAATAGAGGTTCGGTTGGATCGCGGAGTTCTTAGAATTACCTCCCAGGGATATATTTGATCTGCATCTTCTGTATGATTAATTCTTGCGACTGAAGGTGGCACAGCAATGGGTAATTCAATTCCCATATTCTCGAAAGAGTAAACAAATAAATCCTTTTTGCAAAGGGGACAAATGGCTCGCCTCGTAGTCAGCCATGGTGTGATACAGTCGGCATGAAACACATGATGGCAAGGTAGGGCTCTGATATCGTTTTCAGGCTCCAGATTGTCGATACAAATGGCACAAAGGTCCCCCGTTTGAAATGCTGGGCTTCCCTCCAATTGCATGCGATTTGAAACGCTGGTAATGTGAGATTTCTCGTATGTATGATCCGGTTGATCCCGTGACTTAACAGCAGGTGTGGTTGTTGTCTCTTGCTCTGAGCTCTTGGTCTCTGAGGTTGACGCATTACTGGTGGACTTGGTCTGATCTGGCTCCGGTATTTCGTTGTTATATGGAATGCTCTCTAGTGCCTTCTCTTCATTCACGCTGGGCATTTCTGTCGCTAAAGTTTGGGCTGCCTCGGATGAAATTCCACCTGCTGCAGGCAGCCCGTTCAGCTCTCTGTGAGCACACCATTCTTTATACTTTTGTACGGCTGACTGTTCGTCGAGTTGCTCTAAAGTTAATAGCTTCTTCCTCTGTCTCCGCCGCCTCGGCATCGATCTGAATCGGCCATATCGGTCTGTGTAGAAATGCAATGTGCGAAGCTCTTCGTTAGCTTCTTCATCATCAGACTGCATCTGATTAAACCTTGCCTGTCGACGACGACAGCAAAATTTAATAGCAACAATTAGCCAGAGATTGGTAAAAACTACTCCAACACCCAACGCGATGAAAAACAAGGAAGGAGTAGTTCCTCCGCTGTCACTTGAAGTTGGAGCGGCAGATGGGATGGAACTCGCTGATGTTGCTGTGTCGCGTGCGACAAGGCTAATAGTTTGCAGCTCCATTTTGCTCAAGGAAAGTCGCAATAGAGCAGTGCCTGTGTCCAGAATATAAACTTATACAAAAGGTAAACCTGGAGCCAGGATTTGCTCTTTAGCAAAGTTAGAAGGCAAAGAAGATCAAAGTACCAGTAGGAAAAAGTAGCTCAAATAGTGGCGTAATGTCACACATGCTGATTCACATAGTTTACGTTTTAAGAACAACAAAAGTTCAAAGCCGAAGAGTAACGAGTTCTATAGTGGCGGCCGCAGCCGACCAGGTGGCCCTAGCTACAGCAGATCACTAATTCATCAGCTGCAGTTCGAGTGGACCGAGAAGTAGACTACTACCATTGAATAGACTGAACTTTAGCCGACTCTATGGCGCACTGGTGTAGCTGCAAGGAGTCGAAAAGTTGTGCACTGAGCCGATAACATAAAAACGCATGAAAAACATGATGCAACCTATAGATGATGATCAGCGAGCCAAAAGACGCTGGCAGTATGTTTTTATTCAACCGAGTGGTTTGAATCTACATGTATTTAAGCATAATAGAAAAACTTGTTGCTTGTTATTATCATGAAGTTCGGATAAGTTCACCAGCTATAGCTGGCGAGTCCAATAAGTTTATATCATGGTAATTTTCACCATAGTTTCAAGATTTCTATTGTATGAGGAGTGCCAAGCCAAATCTAAAACATTCGGAACCGGCCGGTTTTTTCAGATCAATGCATGGATAACTCTGAATTAATTGTACAGCCTTATGACTTGGGAGACTCTATTTGAGAGTCTGTGAACGGTTCTATGGTATCATGGGGAGTTGATCAGCCTCCAATTCATTATACTGAACATTTACCACGTTAATAACAAGACAACATGAGCTTTTTCTCTACAGCCCTCCCTTCAAGTGGTCTCAGAACCATCTCTGCGACGAATATGCTCCGCTATGTAGAGTTTCATTGAGTTGAAGAAAAGAGTTGAGGTAATGCCAAAATTGTTTTTGGGCATATCGGCCTTTTGCTGGGAGCATTGTTGCAATTTCATGTACCTAAATATTTTACCCACTAGAGCCAATAGTCATCATGTCTCGCATCTTCCATCGCACTAACCGGCAGTTTTCAACAGCTGTTACAAAGTCAATAAATGACTTTGTTCATGCCGCTAACAGTGATGGACCTCGAATCTTTGTGTCTGGCTTCAACCAGCCTTTTTTGAATATCGCGATGGAGGACTACATCTTCCAGAAAATGCCGATCTCCGAAAACGAGGCCATCAACAATCGACTACTGCTCTATGTCAATAATCCATGTGTTGTTCTTGGCAGAAATCAGAATCCATGGCGAGAATGCAACGTTCCTTTAATCAAGTCGCTGCAGATTCCACTAATTCGACGGAGATCAGGCGGGGGCACTGTAGTTCACGACACTCAAAATATCAACTTTTCAGTTATGACGAGACGAGAAGATTTCACACGCGATCGCCATGCTCAGATGATAGTAGACGCTGTTAACGAGCTTCCAACAAAGGTGCAGAAGCTTGTAGTTCCTGTTGAGAAAAACACTGGATCAGAAGTGATAGAAGTGAACGGTCCTCAAATCAAACTTAGAGTGAATGAACGGTATGATATTGTTGAACTTGAGCAAGGCCGAAAAGTATCTGGCTCAGCTTTCAAAATACAAAGACAAAAAGCATATCATCATGGCACAATGTTATTGAACTCAAAGCTTGATATTTTGAAGGCTTTGATTTCAAGATCAGATTCCATGGGTTCTATTGAAGGGAGAGGAGTTGAGAGCGTCAAATCACCAGTGGCAAACATCGGCATGGATAAAGACATTTGTATCACGACTGTCATCCAAGCATTTTTAAAAGAATATGAAGTAAAAGACTCTCTTGTGCTACTTATTAACTCCGCTCATCTTCCTGAAGAAATTCACAAAGCAGCCAAAGTCATGGAAGAGTGGGAGTGGACCTTTGGACAAACTCCTGACTTCCAGCATTCAATCACAATTCCTGGTGAGTTTGGGTTTATGAATGAAGTGAAATTAAAGTTTCAAGTGTCCAAAGGACTTTTGAAAAGTATCGAGCTGGTAGACCAAACAATGACCCTTCAAGATGTTGATCCTGGTTTGGCTTTTCTTCAATTACTACTTCAAGAACAAGGTCAAAAAATGCAGTACACTTCTGCTAATATTGGCGAGTATGTGAACAATAGTGTTTTAAGAAAAGGTATCCAAGGTGCTCTAGATGGCCCTGGAAGTCTATAAGTCTAAACGTATTCTAGAAATCCTTTCCTCCATTTCCACAGTGACCATGCATAAACCATCTTGCCAAAATCATCCTGTCCTTCTTCCTCCGCTCTGCGTACAACCTCTAGGCCAGCTGCTTCAAGCTCGTTCTTAAGAAGGTTTCTCACATCCTCGAATTTTGCTCTTAAAGGCAGCTGAAGACATAAACGAGCGGTCTCGGAACGAACTAGAAACTGTGAAATTACCTTAGAAATCATGCCAGGTTGGTCGCTTTGGTAAACAGGGTCGGATGCAATAATTGAGTTGAACGGCCCACCGTTGAAGCTGGCAGGATTTAGCCAATCTAAGACCTCGACCGAGACAACATCGTTTGAGATTTTGTTCCGCTCTACGTTGACCTTCAAGTTTTCAACAATTTCAGGAAGATCCGTCAAGGTTACATTATATCCTAGTCGTCCTGCCACAATGCCGCACAAGCCGGTCCCTGAACCCAGCTCTAGGACGGGATCAACCAAAATATCCGATACCTCTCGTGCAAATCTATTTGCCAGAATTAGTGAAGAGCCCCATGTTTTTAGTCCCAGACTATCTTCAGTCAATGCAGGTTCTTCGAGTGTGATCGGGGGCTGGTCGTTAGGCTTGATAGCCCTATGGAGATATACAGCTTCCTTCAAGTTATCGACAGAAATTTGGCGAGTCATTTTAGGCGCTGCGGTTCTTCCACAGCGTTCTGCCATACGTAGGCTTGCCTGAGACCAAATATCATCTTGATCTTGTTCGTTCTCAATCCAGTCGAGAGGAGATCCTACCACATTTGTCAACCACCGAAAAAAACCAGTTCCTGGAGCAGCGTTGAACATTGTCGCACTTTCGTCTGCTACAGCATCAAAGTTCTTTACATCCGATGACTGAGAAAACATGGCAAGTGTCGTCAGCAAAACCTGGGCGGATGGCTGTGCCTTCAGGCTTGGAAGATCCAATACATGAGGGATGCCTTTGGGACTCCCCAGAGGCGACGCCAACACTGAAGTTGCAGCGGTTGACTGAAACGGCGTGTGCTCTTTGCTGAAGGGCGGTGAATCCAATTTTGAGTAGCTCATGATTTCAAAAATGTTCGAAATACACTTGTCACACACAGGCTCATATCGATCAGTACGATGAGGAATGAAGTAACAATTGTCCCAAACCTAAAAAAACTTTTCCTTCCATAACGTTGAGACACAAAAACGGTCTCGCTGGCAATCGGAAGTAATCAAAAAAAAACAATCAAACCTAAGATTCTCAATTTGCAACATGACAGAGAACTTGGAATCAACCTACTCATCATGACCAGATCAAAGGTGTTTTGGCCAAGCTCTTTGCCTCAATCCGAGTGTTGAAACGCCCCATAAACATATGGCATGACCGCATTAAAGAATCAAACATGTCATGTATGTAGGCTAATATATCCACCTGGCTTTAAATCTCTTGTCCTCTGACTTGATCTAATTCTTTTTTTTTCCGGCCCATTTATTCCGATATGGAATCTTAGCCTAGTATGATTTCATAGTCCAAGGCCAGGCGAAGCCAAAAAATAGGCTGAAAAGTTCCATCGTGGTAAGGGTTATATTGACTCTTGAGACAAATCATCGGATTCATGAACTAGTGTGTAGTTAACCTTCCAGCAAGGCTCTAACATCGGCAGCATGCTCTCGAAACCAGGAAAGGTACTAGGAAAGGTATGTGGACTTATTTTCTTACTTTTTCCTTTGGTTCGTTAACATTTCTATCCTAGATCAATGGATCTTGGATCTCGAATGCTCATTCAACTTTTGCGTTCAGTATGTACTACGTCAAATCAGGAAGGCCTGTCTAACTGAATAGTTGCATTCATTGGTGCTTTGATTGCTGGGTTGTCTCTTCATTATTCCAAGATTGTTCAAAATGAATTCTATGGATATCCTCAGGAATGGTATGGCCAACCACTGATTTTGATTCAACTCTAATCTCTTTTTTTTCAGGTTTCCTTCAGTTTCGGCTACAATTGGCGATCGATATCCAGAAAGAGCCATCTTTCAGCTCTTCATTGCTTTGACAGCCGGGCCTCGATTTGTTCTTGTTGGTCTTTTCTACCTTCTTACCTCGCAACCCAATTCTGTTAAACCACAGATTTTATTGATATCCGGTCTCATGAGAACCCTGACTTGTGGTGGATGGACGTATGTGACCTCTACCGACAACCATGATTGGCATGATATATTTATGATCTGTTATCTGGTTCTCACCATGCCTTGGACTCTTTTAAGCATTGCTCTTTCGCGGCCACATTCGCAAGCTCTTAAATATAGAAAGTGGTTTGCCAGTGTCTTTTTTGGGTCCCTGATCCCTTTGATTTACTTCTTCATCCAACACAAAGTTAGTAAAGTTCCTGGTGCTTATACTCGATATGCTTTTTTTGAATGGGCTTTGGTATTATTTGATGTGGCTTTTGATAGTGTGACAGTATTTGATTTCAAGGCTCTTGAGATTCGCCTAGTCGACGTCAAGGGCATATCTAACCTTTCTCCCATCCCTGCAAAAGAAGATCACTCTTCCAAAAAGAATAAGAGCTTTAGCTACTTTCATTTCGTTGTCACCACTCTCAACTTTTTCATTTTCTGGTCTGTTTTCACCAGTCTTCCACTGCTGATCTGGTACTTTCCCTTGTGGAATATGGGAATTAGTGGATATGAGGCAGCTTTGGGTGCTATTGTTGCTCCTGTCGTTCTTGTCATTCCCTCAATTCGAACCCTGTTTGCTACAACACCTCAAGTTCCACAGCTCCTATCTTCGGTTGGGGTAGCTGCATTTTGGGTTCTCAAGCCTTCATGGCGTCTTGAGCTAGTTGCAGTTGGCGCTGCGTTTGGTTGTATCTCTCTTGCAAATCAGTTTTGGGGTATTAGCACCAAACCTATGGCTGGTATTTGGACAGCCACAGCTTTTTCCCTTGGCCTTGTATTGTCATCCATGTCCAAGTACGCTTTCTATACAAACAACCCCATTTGGCCAATTATGCATGACGCTAATGGAGGCTGGAATAGAACTGGAGTGGCTATTGCTTTGGTATGTAGCGCCTTTACCTTACGGCTCCAGCAGAATCACTCGCAACAAAAATCGATTGCAAGTCCCAAGGAGTCTGCTATTCTAGCTGGATTTGGTTTTGGTGGACTTATGTTCGCATTGCATACTCTTCTCTCTGACACTTCTACTATCATCACTTGGGTATGGGAAGGTTATCCTGTAAGAGGACCTCAGCCCGTTCCCCATGGTGCTGTGACTATAGCCTGTATGGGTTTAGGAATTTATTTAGGTGTTACGAAGCAGGAGACGGTTGGCAAATGGCCAGCTTTCATTGCCAGCAATATCGGAGCTATTCTTATGTACACCTGCAGTGGGTGGGTTGGCTACATTGGAGGCATGATTCTCACTGTCTACCTTTTGGCCTGCACACCCATTTTGTTGGAATCTGCAGGTCGACATAATCCAGGTGTTTCATTTGGAATTGGCTTCTTTGTGCTAGTTCTCTTATATCTTGCGCATGTATGGACTGTAGCCTATGCATTTGTTCCAGGTGGACCTATTTTGCGTGAGCGCACAAATCTTGTTCTTCTGGGTCAGCAAATTTCAATTGGCTTGGGCATTTTCACTCACACAAAAATTAGGAAAACTGCAGAATCTGCAGGATCAAACAGCATGGCCCTTCTTAAGAGAATTTCATCTCAGACTGTGACTGTTCTTGTTGTACTTCTTGCTCTTACTGGTGCTATCTCTTTTAAACGTTTCCACAGGGGTGATCCCGTTCCTTACAATCAAGAGTCCAAGATTATGACTGCTGGTATCTGGACAATCCATTTTGGTCTGGATAATGACATGTGGGCAAGTGAGGTTAGGATGCGTAATATTATCGAAGAGCTCGAAGTTGATGTCATTGGATTTTTAGAAAGCGATACACAGCGCGCAATTATGGGGCATCGCGATTTGACTCAGCTCATTGCGGAGGACTTGGGCTATTATGCAGATTTTGGACCTGGGCCTAATAAACATACTTGGGGATGTGCACTGCTATCCAAGTTCCCAATCATCAATTCTACGCACCACCTCCTGCCCTCGCCTGTGGGCGAGTTGGCTCCTGCTATTCACGCAGTTCTGGACGTGTATGGCGAACTAGTTGATATTGTTGTTTTCCATTCTGGACAAGAGGAAGATGTGGAGGATCGCAGACTGCAATCTCTTGGTGTGGCTGACATTATGGGAAGCTCATCTCGGCCCATGGTTTTATTGTCTTACCTTGTTACGAAACCCAAAGAAGGCAACTACAACACCTATGTGAGCGAGCACTCAGGTATGTCTGATATTGATCCCAGCGATTGGGATCGATGGTGTGAGTATATTCTATACAAGAACATTAAACGCACTGGCTATGCAAGAGTCTCGCGCTCCACCATTACAGATACTGAGATTCAGCTTGGCAAATTTGCCATCGGAGATAAGTCCGAAAGCACGAACATTAGAATAGATGAGTCCGAAGTTCCAACTGGACGCAGGTTCCCTGCTGAATTTAGAGGAGAAGGAAAGAGAGGCCATAGGTACCATGTGTTTGATGAACCAAGATATTTCCAGTAGCAGTGATGTTAGTCTGAGTAATGAATACTGCGTAAATTCTTTTTGAATGATTGCTATACTATCATGTGCCTGGCACAATGGCCATTGTAAGAGGTCTCACATAGATTACCTCGACCCTAATAGCATTGCAATAAACAATTCTATAGTTTTCCAATTTTTTATTTTTCTATAGTTTTTTATTTTTTTCAATTTCATTTTTTTCTTTTCATCTCTTAAAACGCGATTTTCTACCCAACGCGTCTTGATATTCACAATTAAATCTCAACTTCAACTCGACTACATTATTTTCCACCATATTCAATTGCTAATAATACCATCGCCATCTGATATTTTAACTATGAGCCGCGAAGCACTATCTCAATCTGAATCCATCTCTAGTGATGATGATTCCCAAGCTGAATTTTTCTCTTGCCATGAAGAATCTGAAACTGAAAATATTCATACCAATGATTTTGATGAATCAAAATATCCCAAAGATAAATCCGAAGTCGAACCCATTTTTATCAATGATGAATCTGAATCTGAGTGCACTTTTATCAATGAATCCAAAACCCAATCCGTCTCTATCGATGGTGAATCCAACCCTGAAGTTAGCTCAATCGATGATAGTTTGACGCGTCCGAAAGAAATCCCTTTACCACCTACATCACCGATCTTTCCATCATTTGAAGCCCTTCATGCGTTCATCACCGCCTTCTATTACGATAAGGGCGCTGCCGTTGTCAAGAAACACACTAGCAAAAGACCTACTGATAAGCAAGTGGCATATGTTAGACTGGCGTGTGATCGTCAAACTGCTAGACCGTCTACATCCATAGGTCTTCGACGTGTTAAAAGATACAATTATCATTGCCAGTTTCAAATTAAGGCCCAACGCTGGTTTGGTACAAATTCTTGGCATTATATCGTTATGGGTTCTCATAATCATGGGCCTTCAGAAGGTCCAGGTTCCCACGCTGTCTACCGGAAGCTTACTGAAGAGGAGAAGCAAACTATAAGAAAGCTGAGCGCAGCTACTACCATGTCTGGTGAAGATATTAGACGGACAATTATGTCCTCAGCTCCAAAAACGCCCTTGTTCTACCCGAAACATGTTTACAACGAGCTGAGCAGCTTTCGTCGGCAGAATTATCCAGGTTTGACACCAACTCAAGCCTGGATTAAGCTTTTGCAAAAAGAGGGTTATAGGCATTCCATCACGTATACCAATGAGAATAAGGACCGCATCCAGGGAGTCTTCTGGACGTACCCTTGGTGTGAGAAACAATGGAAGCAGTTTCCAGAGGTTATTGGCCTTGGCAACATGTATAAAACCAACCGCTACAACCTTCCCCTTTTTGAAGCCGTCGTTTTAACCAATCTCAATACAGTGCAACAGATTGGGTTTGGCCTTAGTCTTGACGAAAAAGAAGAGACGTACTTGTGGCTTTGCGAACAACTTGATTCCATTAGGCGTGATCTCCAAATCAAAATGCCAAACGTCTTTATAACAGGTAAAGAACAAGCTCTCAAAAACGCTTTATTGAAAGTTTTTCCTGATTCACAACAGCAAACTTGTGTTTGGCATATCAATGTTAATGTTATGTCAAATATCAAATCAAAATGGAATAAGGATGACCCCGAAGATCCTGTGGAAGGGAATTATAGAATGTCTGACCCTTACAAATCCAGAATTCCAATCCCCAAGGAGCTCGAGCAGCTTCACAACCGACAAGCGATGTTTCTAGCCTGGAAGCGTGTTGTTTATGCTCCTGATCTTGAGCGTTTTGAGAATGCTTGGAGCAAACTGAGATCAGACTACCCCCTTCAGGATGATATTATTAGCTATATCTTGAAAGACCTTATGCCTTGGCGGGCACAGTGGGCAATCTGTCTGACTAGGACCCAACGAAACTTTGGTCAAATTACTAATAGCATGACCGAGTCTGCTCATGCTAAGCTGAAGCAATTTCTGAATAAAGAAAATGGAGATTTATTTCATCTTAATCGATGCATTCAGGTTATGTTAGTAGATCAGGAAGAAAAGTACAAGTCTGCCCTCGCAAGATGTAATGTGAGCACTTTATCTGACTAGTTGCAACGACCTTGGCTTCTTGATATCAATACACGTGTTTCCAATCATGCTATCAAGGTGATGTTTCCTCAAGCTCGTCTCGCCATGCGAGCACTTACAACTAAACTAATGCCACGAATGCTTCCTCTTCGCACACGCCGTTTCACACAACAATATGGACTTCCATGTGCTCATCGCATTCTGGAGAGACTTTCATTTGATCAGAGTCTTCAACGTGAAGATATCCATTCTCGTAGGTGGCTAAAAAAATCCTTGGTAAGAACATCAGCTTCACATGAGAAACATAAACTAATTTCCTTTTATCTAGCACATTGATGAACCACTTCTTCTAATCAAAGATCCTGAGGTTCTTGAATCCAAGAGAGTGAGCGGGTTAGAGCGGGTTAGAGCGGGTTAGAGCGGGTTAGAGCGGGTTAGAGCGGGTTAGAGCGGGTTAGAGCGGGTTAGAGCGGG
>JAKTUH010000125.1:7783-52784 GCA_030556585.1 Geotrichum carabidarum
AAAAAAAAAAAAAAAAAAAAAAAAAAAAAAAAAAAAAAAAAAAAAAAAAAAAAAAAAAAATTGAAAAAAATCTAACGTCAGTTGATTATTAACCAACAACAACAATGGTGTTGTTGTCAATATATTAATTGGCCCATAAATGAAATGAAAAATATTTTTGACTCAGATTACCCTGCCCATTATACCCCAGCCCTGCCGTCTCGGAAGGACTCGGACCGTGCGGCTCAGCCTGTTTTCATTTTTTGTATGAGAAACCCTTTTTGTCTTGACTAACGCCGTGCCCGTCCGTCGGTCTTTGAAATTTCACATCTCTCAAATGTACATCATGACGTACTCCATCGAAGGATGAACTTCACATAGGTATGTATATAATGAATTATGAGATCATGATATGAAGAAGATTGTAGTATGCATTAAACGTGCTCAACCAGAAACGACCTCAGCAGCGGCGTAGCCCCCACCGCGCTCATCAAGTCCAGCTGGTGCACATTGGCCACGATCCGCCGCTGGCTGTAGTCCTCGCCCCTCACCCCCGTCCCGCCGCCCCGCGACGCGCTCGCGCCTCCCCCTCCCTTTGAAGACCGAGCCCGCCCACCGCCGCCGCCGCCGCCGCCGCCGTCCCCGGAAAACGCCCCGAGCCCCTTGCGCCCGCACACCCCGGTCACGCTCGCCACGCCGTGCGACTCGAGCGCAGACACAATGTCCAAAAAGTCGGAAAACGGGAGCCCCGACAGAACGCGGGCCTGCGTGCACACGGCACTGTACCGGTCAAACAGCTTCATGACGGTCAGCTTCGCAGCAGAGGCAGCCGGGCGCTGCTCGCTGACAACGAGAACGCATAAGACCGCTTTTTGGTGCAGGTTGAGCGCTTTGATCCGCGTGGCCATCGACCCCCCAAAGGCAGCAGAACACACCTTGGCCACGTGCCCGATCGTCACCCTCGGCGCCGTCTCCAGCGTTAGGGCGGTCATGGGCTGAGACGTGCTGCCGCTGGTGACCAGCGCTCGCTTCCACGCCAGCCCGGGGCTGCCGCGCCCGCCCAGCGGCACCCCGTCCTCGTCAAACGCGCTCGCCATCTGCTTGCGCCGCACCTCCTCTTCGACCGTCTCAATGGCCCGCCGGCACAGGTCGAACGCCTTGCGCAGGTCCCCGGTGTTGGACGCAGTTTTCCGTGCGCACAGCTGGATCGCCGTCGTCTGCATCAGCGGCGGCGGCGGCGGCGGCCCCGCCACTGCCTTGCCAGCATCGGGAATCCCCTCGGGGCGCCCCCCGACCAGCGACCACAGCCGCTGCTCAATGATGCGCTCTATCTCCGGCGCCGTGTACGGCTTGAACGCAAGCAGCTGCGGCGTGAGGCTGTTACTTCGGAGACGGGGCAAGAACCTATCAGTCAAGTCCAGGGCGTTCGCAATGCCAAACAGAATCAAACTGGAGTTGGCGGCAAACGCCCACTGGAAAATGCGGAACAAGACCTCTTGGTCCTTGGTCATGATGTGGTCCAGCTCGTCCAGCACCACAATGTGCCGCGTCTGGCTCGTGCCCGCCTGCCGCAAAAGCCGCCGTTCTAAATCGTCAATGATAAGCCGGTTCCGGCGGTCCTGCGTCAGCCGCTCGCCGTCCCCCGAAATCATCGTCTCGCTCTCATCGTCCTGGTCCTCTTCCTCTTCCACAAAGTCATCCTCGCCCTGCGTCAATTCCTCATGGATCATGTTAAAGATCTCACTTGCCGAGTCCACCGTCATACAATTGATCATTGCAACCCTCACCTTTCCCTTCTTCTCACCTCCCCACCTCGCCCCAAACTCCCTCACCCTCTCCTCCACCACCTCGCTCAGCAGCGCCGACTTGCCCGTCCCCGGCAGACCGCTCAGGTACAACGCGCCCTTACCCCGGGTCTCCAGTCGCTTATCCAAGAACCCCACCAGCTGCGCCCGTTCCGCTGCGCGGCCCACCACGGCCGTCGACGACGACCCGCGCTGGAAAAGGGCCTTGGCGAGCGAGTACACCGTGGGCGTGGACGGGGTGCTCAGGGCGCCGGCAGGAGCTGAGTAGTACGGGTTCAGCGTGCGCGCCGTGCGGTGTGTCGGCGTGCGCACTTTGGTACCTCTGGCGGTTACTGTGGCTGCTGAGAAAACCGTGTCGGCAGACACCACGCGCGCGCTTTGTGGTGTGCACAGCTTGGCTCTTTTATGCGGGGTCGGAGTCCTCGGCCCTGCGGCCCCGTCTTGGTCCTGCGCACCACCGCTTCTCTTCTTGCTCGGCGTGCTCGGCTCTTTCCCTTTCTCTGAGCCCTCGATTTCCACAAGACAGGACATTGCCTCACTCGGCTCGTTTGCGCTTTGGGACGCGTCTGGACTGTTGTCCGAGCTCTCTGCTTCTGAAATCTCGCCCACATGGACCTGTGCGGGTACTTCCCTAGGTTTCGTCAGCTCGGCATCGTTGACCTCGTTCTCTTGCAGCACTTGGACCGGTTTGGCGTGCTTCGCAGCTGACGGCGAAATCTCGGGAAACATGCTCGACAGCGACCTGGCCGCAGTCCTTGGCTCTGCTCCATTGGCTTTAGCTTCAGGTAATGCTGTAGGTGATTGTGAATCAGCGGGTCGTAAAGGCTCTTTCCTAATGACGTTTCTTCGCAGTCCTACACCATAGTTAGCTCGTGATACCAATACAAATAGTACCAAAGTTGTTTACATACCTCGACCAGCGCCAGCTCTAACCAGCACCATGCTACCAGTATATGCAAATTAAAGACGAAATGCTAATAATAAATAAGTGTATGCTCTCACGCACGGAAAGCAAAAGTAAAGCGAAATATGGATGCTAAAGAGATGGCTGATGTTGACGATTAAGTGGAAATTAATTTGTTGATAAAAAAAAAAAACGCGAAAATAAAGTAAACTGTAAATAAAAACACGACCTGATCAGGAAATAGTAATTAAGGGCTAGGGTGAAAAGTTCTTTATTAATGAACCAAACACGCGATCGCGTGTGTAGAGAGGTTCGGCTTTGCGCTTTGTTCGGCAGAGACGCGAGTAAAGCTTACAAGAGAAGTACATTAATTGGAAAACCGTAGAATAGCATTGGCGGTTCACCTGTCTGGTGTTGAAAGGTTCACCAGTTTGGCGCCAGTTTCTTTTAAAAAAAATCCGGGTAATCCCTCCACTTCAAGTTCAACTCACAACTTGCGACGCTCAACTGTACAACACCAGCTAACAATGGTATGTGTGTCTCTCGTTGGTATCTAGATTTCTGCTAATGGCTGCAGGCCCCTCCGGAACTGACCATCAAGCTCAAGTACCAAAAGATCACGGTGCTGGTCACCGCCAAGAAGACCGATAAGGGCCTTGCCATCAAGAAGCAGCTCGCCGCCGCCCTGAACGACTCACAGGTGTTCTCGGGCAGCAGCGACGCCATGGCCGAGCTTGGCGACGATATTGACGATATTCCAATTCCAAAGCCTAGCTTTGATACTGGCGATGATGCTGAGGCCAAGAAAGAAGAGACGAAGGAGGCGGATAAGGAAGAGCAAGAGGAGATTACCGCTGAGGATATTAAACTAGCCATTTTGGCCAAGTCTCCCGACGGAACGATCACGGGGTACAGCGAGTTCAAGGACGGCGATAAGCTGGAGAGCATAGCGGGGTTCAGGGATGGTGATGTCCTTGCGTTTGTGGTTGATCCAGAGGCTGAGTTTGAGATTGCGGTCATGGCAGATGATCCGGCCGAAGAGGATTTGATGTAGATATTTAATGTATTCAGCTTTTGAGACTCGTGTTAAACAATTTGTTCTTCTGTACCTTTCTTGCTTGTATTGTATATATGGTTTGTGAAATTCAAAGCCTGGGAGAACTTTCTCAGCACCACACAATGCGAAGGGTCCATTTCAAGCAACTCGAGTCTCACCGCAAACCGCTCTTCCAACTGTACCGCCGCCTCATCAAGTACTCGTACCATGTACCGATCTCTGTGAACTACCAGATCTACCTCAGGACCGAAATCTCAAACCGGTTCCACGATGGCAAGAAAATCATGGCGCCTTCAATAGCCAGAGAAAAGCTGGCTACCGCCAGTGAATGGGAGGCCAAGATGAGGAAAGCTATAACGGCTGAGCTGGAGAGTCCGAAAAAAGAGAATGTGTATACGGAGTGGATCCAGAACCAGATTGATACCTACATGCGGGACTCGCTCGCCCAGCACCACAGGGCCGCCGACCAGAAGCTGGTGTGGAACCCGCCAAAAGAGGGCAAGGACCTTGAGGTGTACAAGCGCTTGAGCCGGGTCCAGTTCCAGCGCTCTAAAATGATCAAGACATACCAAAAACAGGGCATATTGTCCCCGCGGGTGGACAGGTTGGACCCGACGTACCTTGACTATGTGCTGCTGCCCGAGTGGATGGCCCGCCAGGACCGCGAGCGTACGAAAAAACGACAACTACTGGAAACAGAAAACCCCCAAAAAGCGCATGTGGTCTACGTGCCTACGCCGCTGGGCCGAATTTACTTTCTGCGCAAACCGGGCCCCCAAAGCCAGACCCTGTCTCGGTTCATTCACGATAGCATTCACACCAAGTTCGCGATCAAGATGGAACAACTGGAAGACCTTGAAAAATTAGCCTTGTTTGAAGCCAAATGGGAACATGAGCTGGGGACCTCTGGCTTCACCAAGACCGAGCTGAACGACCAGTGGACGGGCCCCATCACGAACGCCATCCTAGACCTGAAACTTCAGAAAAAGAAGTTTGAACGCAAGACGACACAGTACATTTCGACCATTGTGTCCAGGAAACGGCTGGCAGACATTCAGTTCAAGGGTCGGCAGGAGCGGATGATCCTGAAATGGCAGGAAATTGAAAAAGAACAGAAGGAGAAGCCGTACCTCCACCTGATCCATTCTGACGCCCGGTACATGAAATGATTGGTTTATGCCTTATAGACTTTGTAAATATTACCGCATCCTTTATAGAAATACCAACAGCATTATCATCACAAACACTCTTCGCGCCCGGCGATCAGATCGCACCGACCGTAGACGTCATTGAACCAGGGCAAGGGCACTTTATGACTATAAACCTCCCAACAACATCCGACATGAATACAAAACTGTTTCATCCCATCTTGAACCTCTCCACCTCTTTTACCTTTTTTGTTGAGCTTTTTTAAAACTAATTAGTCGAGATTTCAGAATGACACCTTAGAGACGCTTTGTCATGGCTTTGCAAGTAGACGAAAGATCCTCGGACCCTCTGCGGACAGCCGTCGACTTTGGACATCCCAAGGAACTGCAGGGATCTGCTTCTGCTTCTGACCGGCGGTTGCAGGAGTCAGGCACAATCGACGGGCTGACGGACTCGACAGGCAGCCCGCCGTCGCGGCGTCAGAAAAGTAGCGACGAAACAGCTCACATTTTTAGCGACACCGACCATCTAGACTCGCCATTAACGGACTTTACCTCCGAGAGCGAGTCCTCCAAAATACAACCAGTGCCTGTACATTTGTTTAACTCGATACTGCAGAGTCCAGAGCGAGTACAGTCATCACCGCGGTTTAACATGCGAACAGCCTCGCCGTGGAACCAGCGGCCGTACCGCACAACCAAGTCGCCCCGGCTCCAGAAGCTGCATTACTCAACACCCCGCGAAAAACGGCGGCGCATCACCGAAGATCTCTCATCTGAACTACATGCCTCAGTGGCGGCTTTAAAGTTGCCCGAAGAGGGTGCTTCTTCCCAGTCCAAACTTGGCGCCTCCGTTCTCACCCCTGTCAAACTACAGCACCAGCCCTCTGAAGAAGAAAAGCATAAAGAGCACGTCCCACCACCTCATTCCCTGTCTCTCTGGAGTTACCTGATGCTGGAACTGGCGTCCCAAAAAACAGATAAATTTCACGAGGAGAAAACAGAGCAGCTCCTGAATTTTGCGCGGGTGCCGGTGTACCTGGAACGGGTCATTATCTTTGGCACTCTCACTTGCCTCGATGCATTTTTACATTTTTTCACGATTCTGCCGCTCAGATTTGTGTACGCCATCTACCTATTTTTTCGGAACCTTGCAAAAGGCGTCAAAGAGCGTCTGCCCACTTCGCGCAAAGGCGACATTATCAAAGGCCTGATATTCATGCTTACTCTAAGCCTGCTACTCCAACTAGACACCAGTAAAATCTATCACAACATTCGCGGCCAATCTGCAATCAAACTCTACGTCATGTTCAATGTTTTGGAAATCGCAGACAAGCTATTTTCAGCTCTGGGACAGGATATTCTAGAGTGCCTGTTTTCGCACGAGACTTTAAACAGAAATTTTCGCGAAGGGTTTTCCAGTTATTACCGGCCCGTCATTTTCGCCATCCTGGGCATCATCTACGTATATTTTCACTCTCTTGTCATTCTCTACCAAATCATTACTCTAAACGTGGCCGTCAACTCTTACTCCAACGCCTTGTTAACGCTGCTGCTGAGCAACCAGTTTTCCGAAATCAAATCAGCTGTGTTTAAAAAGTTCGAGCGCGAAAACTTGTTCCAGCTGACGTGCGCTGACATTACAGAGCGGTTCCAGCTCACGACTATTCTGTTCATCATTGGCATGCGCAATATCGTGGAGGTCAGCAACGCTGGCCTGGTCCCTCGGTCCTGGTCGGGCTGGGACCGCTGGCTTGGAGCGCTGCTCGGCCCCATGGTGGTCGTCATTGGCAGTGAAATCTGCGTGGACTGGCTCAAGCATGCTTATATTGCCAAGTTCAACAATTTGCGGCCAAAGGTGTACCGCAAGTTTCTAGATGTGCTGGCGTATGACTACTCCGAGAATTCGTTCTCCGACGACATCATGACGAAACGACTAGGCATTCCTATATTTCCCCTTGCATCTGTGTTCTTCCGAATGCTGCTCCAGTGCTACTTCATGCTTGCTGACCACCACGCTCCGCGGATGTCACCTCTCGTCTCTCCCCTTACTCCCACCCCTACAACGCCCTTGACCAACATTACAAGCAATGTCTCATCCTCCTTACAGTACCTCACCGCATCTACCACTACCTTCCCGCTCAACGTGCTCGACGACTTTCTCACTACGGGGAAATCCATGCTCACCCCCTACATGCCCACAATTTCAATAGGGTCCGACGAATTCTACTTGTATTTGTCCCTGGTACTAGTCACAATCACTGCTTTCTTGTTGCTATTTGCATTGAAACTCATTCTGGGCCTCTTTTTGCTCCAGTACTCGCATCGCCGCCGCGCCCAAATCTTGGCGCGCCCTACCAGCCAGCTTGCACCCGCGTCTAAACCCCATCGCGCCTCCAATGCCGCGCAGCAGCAGCAGCAGCAACAACAACAGCTGCCTCTCCCACTGCAAGGCGGCCGACCCAGAACCCAATCGCAGTCACAATCTCAATCTCGGGGCAGTGCCACCGCTGCCACCACCACCCTCACCTCTGGGGCTGCCGCATCTGGAGCGGCCTCCTTGACCCAATCCGGCTACGAGTCAGACCAGAGCGACCACATCCCGGGCCCGCTCAAGGGTGGCCAGGGCCTTATTGAGATCCCCAAGCACTTGCGCGAGAAGCTGTATTACCCCGAGGAGCCGGTTCCGCCTCCCAAGGGGCGCAAGTCGAATATCAAAGAGTTCCGGGATCTGTTGAGTGTGAGGCGGTTCAAGATGGCGGCGAAGCAGATCTGGTAGATTCATGTAGCCTTCTATGCCCATCAGTCCTTTTCATTTCATTATTTTTCCTGTCATTATCCTTGTTTCTTTTTTATATTTTGTATTTTCGTTATTATTTTTTTTTTGCAAAATAGTGTCGATCTAATCATCCACAGCATTCTGTTCCGTCTGTTTCTCTTCATTCATTTCAGACTGATGTTGAATAGTGATATTAACGTAGCTGAGACCGAAAAGACTGTACCCGAGCCTTGCTAGACCCAGCCGCCTGTCCTTGTAGCCGTCCAAGCAGACTCGAACGGAATTCCCGCGTTGACCTGTGTGCAGCCCTATTCAAGAGCAGCTGGGATCCGCACGACTTGGCTGTAGTCAGGATAGACCGGTTCTTGCAAAAGAAAAACTGAGAGCGGGCAAGAGTAGAAGGCGTAGCCATTGTGAACCTTAGTAGCTGTATTTTGTGTAATTGCTTGAAGATGGAAAGAACAATGAATGATGATGATGATGATCGTTGTTGGTATTGAAGGAGAGCAAAAAGTGAATTTTTTTTTTTGTCCGATCAAATCCCGACATTGCCTTAAATTTGGGACTTCGAGGATCTGTCTGTTTTAGGAAATAGCTGGGGCTGGGGCTAGGATCAGGGCTAGGGCCAAGTTCTTGCCAACGCGCCCGTTTTCACCGTGCGCAGCTTCCAATTGCCAGCCCAGTTTGAAAATCACATAGTACAAAGTCCTGGAGCATCTCTTTTCACTTTACCAAATTCCATCTCAACCGCAATTGCCCCAAAACCACGACCACAGACATCTAAACCCGCATACACATAGACAGAATCCATGAGCGCCAAGTTTCCCTCGCTTGAAGAGATTGACGACGAGGTCGCCCACACTACGGGCGGCGGCGCCGATAACGACTTTGGCGACTTCACTAATAACAACGGCGACGACGACTTTCTGGCGCGCGAGAGAGCTGCGCTTGGGGCTGATGCGACGGCGTTTCAGACGAGCGAGGATGCGGCCGTAGCCGGCCAGAGTGACGAGTTTGCGGGCTTCAATGCGTCGTTCCCGGCCCTGGAGAAGGATAAGGTATGCATGGAGTCTGTCGCCAGAAGCTTTTCAAGTGAAATACTGACATCCCTGTTTTTTTTTTAGAGCGCCCTTGGAAACTCAGGGCTGATCTCAGAGCCCGCGGAGCCTTACTTGCCGGCTCAGCCCGATTTGACGTCCAGAGTCAACCAGCTGTCACTAGAGGACTCAGAGGCAATCAAGTACGTAGAGAAAGTATTCTACCACCAGTGCTATTACTAACTTTTCATCAATAGAGAATGGAGGGAGCGACAGGCACTTGAGATTCAGAGACGAGACGAGCTGAGCGACGCCAAGCGCAAGGAGACCCGCGAGAAGGCCAACGGCGCCGTTGACGACTTTTACGAAAATTACTCCGCCAAGAAGGACCAGGGCATTGAGAAGGTCCGGGCTGCTGAAAAGGCGTTCATTGAGGAGAGAGACAATAGCGTGGTTGGAACCACCTGGGACCGCATCATCAAGCTCGTAGACACCTCGAGCAAGGGCTCCAAGTCCGAGCTCCATGACAAGACACGGTTCAAGGAGGTTCTGTTGGCCCTCAAGGGTAACCCGGAAGCTCCTGGTGCTGCTGGATACTAAATTGAGATACTTGAGATGTAATGACATGGAATTTATTTAACTTGAACTTGACATATCAGAGTGTAGTGTTTATTTAGACTAGGGCATGGGAGACAGGATCTTTGAACTCGCCATTCTTGATCCAGCACAAGATCTTGCGCATCAGTTTTCCAGAGACAGCTTGTGGGCTGGTCTCAAAGATAGTCATGATGATTGCAAACGACGCCATGAACAGGTAGGCGTCGCCGTTGTGGATAGGCTGCACCCGCTTTTCCTTCACCAACACCCGCCAAAACGACAAAATAGCCAGTCGTACAGCGTACAAAAACCGAGTGTGCCCGTTCCACCTATCCACAAACGCCCATAAACCAGCTATAAACCCGATTAGCTTGAACCTGTAAACTGGGATCAGCTTGGAACTGAGCAGGCGTTCACTGAGCTCAATGCCGCTGTAAGCTGTGACAATGGACATTGTAATGAAGGTAGTGGTTCGAATTGAATCCGTAATGGCTTTGAGTATGATTTCAAATTTAGATAGCTTCTTATCGCATTTCTTGCGTCGTATGGTAGCCAGAGCTTTAAGCAGGTAGATTGCCAATACGTATTTGCCAATGGTTGAATACTTTTTCAGCGCCACTCCCGCCATGGCCTTGAACAAGGACGGCTCAAATGGATGCGTGAGTGCACCCGTCATTGTTGTAATTTGTGGATGTGCCCTACTCAAGACCGGATCAACATCATACAAGTATTTCGGATACAGCGTTCCTGGAAACGCCAAGGACGATCTGAACGGCGGGTACTCGTGCTCTGCGACCTTTGCCATGCCGGCCATGAACTGGTTCTGGGACGGCCAGGCCTTGACTTGCGGAATTCCATACTCAGTCACAGCGGTTAGCGGGAAAAAGTCACTCGAAAGACCTGCCAAGATCCGGTTGATGCCTGTTCCATTCGAGTCCGGGTTGAAAAAGAATGAGTGAAACAGCTGCCCAAAAGCAAAAGGGTACAGCGCCCAGGAACCAAACCATTTCGGCTTGGCAGGCAGGTAGCCCTGCTTGTCGAGATAGCTATACGCCACTTCGAGGGCCCTTACTCCAAAGTAGACGGCAATGATATCGCGGGCTGCGTGCGCTGGGAAGTACCTGAAAAACGAGCCACCCACAATTCCAGCAGCCAATGCAATGAGGGTCTTTGAAGTCGGTAGAGGATGTTTTTGTAGAAAGCTTGATATTTGAACTTGAAGCTTCTCTGGCAAGAGCTTTGAAACATACGCGATGCATGAATTGAGATGCGCCAGAAGTCGATATGTGAGTTTGTATGAGAGGGATATTCCAGCCACCGAAAACGCTGCTTTACCACCAGCGTCGTACAGAAGAACTAAAGATCTAGCTGAGGCTTTAGCGCCACGAGCAGCACCTCTAGTATGCAACAGAAAGCGCCCATTTCTTATGCCCAGAATCAAGAAATACAATTTGAAAAAGAACCGCGTATTAGACCTCACAATGCGGGGCACCGACGGCTGGAACGGTTCCGCGTTTTCTGAGCTGCCCGATTTGCTTGCATGCTCCATAATATCGTTCATCAGGTCCGAATCAACAAGATTTGGATTCGGTACCAGAATTTGTCGGGCTTTGTTCGTAGACTTGCTGCCATCCGACTTGATCTGAAGCCACCTTAGCAGCGTCTCATACTCCTCCTTGGACAAAACAAGACTAATAAGCTCTGCCACCGAGACTTCCAGGGTCCGGCCCACAAAAGTTTGCGAGTTGCTGTCGCTGTAACTCATCTTGAAGGACTATTCCGTTGAAGAGTGTGGTTGAAAAGAAGGTGAATTCACCAAAAACCCTATTCAAGCCGAGGCAAACCCCACACCAATCCTAGCCAAAGGGCATTATTCATCAATTGATTGAAAAGATCCCACTAGCGACCAAAATTTGGCTTTGTCTGTTTATTTAATTAAGCTCGTGCACTCGAGATCAAGAACGTCATGAGATCTTGAATAGTGTTTTTCAAAGTTTGGGGTTACTTTATGCATAGGTAGCCAACGTTGGAGCACTTGTGCCATTGGGATAATCTCAAACCTTGACCTCGAAGTTGATTTACAATCAATTCAGCTCCAACACTTGAACGGTTAACCATGAGAGCCGCGACATATACTGTTTTAAGAAGCCAGTATACTGCTGTTCTTAGCAGGCGTGTTGGTCCAGCCAGTCGATTGACTCCCGCTCGGGCTTTATACGTTTCACAGCTCAGAAGTGTCGCGCCCACATTTTCCCTGCCTCGAACGTTGGCTACCAGGTCTACTCTTGGTGCAGATGCAGTTAACAATACTACTATTACAAACGAGATAAAAAATGAGGACGGAGAAGTCTTAAAGGTCAAGATTTCTCAGCGTGCTGCCCAGGTAAGTTTCACAAAAAAGTGCTTTATGATGTCGCCTTCTCAGCTGGCTAACTTGTTCCAGAAACTCAATGACATTAAAGAAAAAGACAAGAGCTCTCAAGTGCTGAGGATAGCCGTTGAGAGTGGTGGATGCCACGGGTATCAGTATATCCTCGGCCTTAAGGATGAGACCGACATTGACGCTTCCGAAGACTCCGTCTTTGAACGAGACGGCGCCAAGTTCGTCATTGACGGGACTTCGCTCGAAATCCTGCGAGAATCAACAATTGACTACACTACTGAACTCATCGGCAGCCAGTTCAAGGTCGTGAACAGCCCATACGCGACCTCCAGCTGCGGGTGTGGATCCAGTTTTGACTTTGATCCAGCCGCTATTCCAAAGTAGTTCGCTGCTCCACTAGGCGCTCGATTAAACTCCAAAGGTGCTCTCCACCCTTCTCAACCCAGCGGCCTTCTCGAAAGATCTTGATTTTGCCTTTCGAAACCATGACCAGCCCACAACAGTTTATTCGGCTCAGCTCGAGCTTGTCCAATCCAATTGCTGTCGTCTCCTTCATATGATCCATCACAACTTCAGAAATGCTCTCCCTGTAAATAGAATAACATGTTAGTATAATAAAAAAGATCAAGCTGATGGCGTCTCATAATACATACCCATTGGCCAAGTATCCTGGCAAGTCTTGTCCAGACACTGCAACAGTAACTTCTTTCAACTTTTTCGAATGCTCTTCCTGTACCGCAAACACCAGTTCCGAGTCTGTCCCAAACCCAGATGCCCTGGCCGACCCCTTCAAGTACAGATCATACTCATTAAACATGACCTTTCTAGCAATTATAAATGGCACCAAGGCCGTGTCAAACTGCTTCACCATCCAGTACTTGTACACGTCCAGCACCTCCGGCGTCGCATTCGCCATCACCACTATGCTATTTTTCAAAATCTCCAATCTGTCCTTGAGATGGTGTCGCGTCACCACACACAGCCGGTGCAGCGTCCGATTGTACCGTATGAAAATCATATCCAGCGAGTAAGTCACGTTTTCGGACACGCCTGGGTGGTTTCTCATGCTGCCCCAGTGCTTCCATTTCAGCTCGACCTGGCCCTTTTGGTCTTCGTCGAGGTCTGATGTTTCGCTCACGCGTTGCAGGTACTCAAGGAGTGTCTTTTTGTAGTCGCTGATGTGAGCTGCGGTGAACCCATGCATGCGGGGCCCCGAGAGGAGCGTGAACGACGCGTTAAAAAAGAAGTCGTCTCTCACGTCCATCCTAGCTGAACGAGGTCCTCATCTACAAGTGATCAAGAGCCCAGTGTTTACTTTCCAATGTCAGGGTTGGGGTTACTTAAGCAACAATAGGAGATCAGCCATTATGTTGGGTGTGTCACAAAAGAAAGACTAACCTTTGACTTCAATTCATGAAATTTACTTCATTAGATAGAACAAATTGATAATGAAACACAGATAATAATCTATTTAGTACAAAGATTCCATGAAATAGAATTTATAACAAAAAAACTCAGACATCATGAACTTAACTACTATAGCTTAACATCTACGATCTCACATCTACCGCTTGTTAAGCTCCCGCCTTTTCAAAAACTGACCAGGCGGATCCCCTCCATAACCATTGTCAGCCCTCACATTTTGTTGAAACTTTAGTGGTGGCATAAAACTTTAAGTATCCTTTTGGAGCTGGGCCACTCGCTGGGCGACTGCGCCCGGAACTACCTTGATCTTTCCTCTGGCAGCTCCTCCGTTTGTTGCCTTTAAAGGCGGGCCGGTCTGCTTCGATTCAAAAATAGCGTGAAAATGAGGTGCTTGCCGTTCGCGTGGCGTTGTTCTTGGTGTGGTATGCGCCGAGGAATGTTTGGTATCGTATGACTCTGCGGAAAACTGAGAAGACGCTGATGTGAATTGAGACGACAAGGATGAAAATGTAGACACTGATGCAACTGAGCTGGATGCAGAGGTTTTGTTGAAATACTTGACGTTGTTGTAAGAGAAATTGGGCTCATAATCTAATACAGAATCGCTTGACTTGGATTTGTCAAGCGCTTGTTCGTTCAAAATGCCGCTCTGTTTGGAAGTTAGAAAATTGTTGGAGTTGAAACTAAGTGGGCCCCGGTCGTGAACTGGTCGAGAAGGCGGCGACAAATTTTCATTAGAAGGCAATGAGCGTATAGGCGGCCGAGATGAGGCTGATGAAGAACTTTGATCTCTTGGGGTTATACGCGCAGGAGGGGCTAGCGCATCTTGCACAGAGAAAATCACGTCTGCATCAGCAAAGAATTTGGTCTGAGGCTTCAACACTGGAGATGGATGATCATAATTGAATGCAATATTTTCTTGCTGTTGTTGCTCCTGCCAGTCGTACCTGTTACCTCGGGTCTCACGTTTTCTATTTTGATTTTGAGTGTTCAACGATTGCTCTTGCAAAAATGCACTCATCCGCCTCTCAACTTCCTGCTCCACTTGCATTTTAAAGCTATCGTTAATCTTTTTAAAAAACTGGACTTGTTGCTCTTTTTGTGCTTGCAGCTTTTTTGTCAATTTTTCTCGTTCCTGAATAAATTTCTTTTGTAATGTTTCCATGTTGCGTTTTGCTTCTTCGACCTCTCGCTCTTTTCGGCAGAGTTTCATCACGTCTAGGCGAAGCAATGTGTGTGTTGTAGGGCGCTGCAGAGCGTTAATATTTAGACACGCTCCAACTGTTTTGCTTAAAGTCGCAGAATATGTCGACGGTAGAGGAGGATATTTTCCTTCTCTAATACGCTGGGCAAGATGATAGTGGGTTTTCTCTTGGAACGGAGGACGTTTTGCACAGAGTTCGTAAATAACACACCCTAGACTCCAGATATCACTTTGCGGAGTAGATGGCTTGTCCAGAAGTACCTCAGGACTCATATAGTATGGAGTCCCAACATATGTGCTCGCCATATGATGGTCGCTATCCAAAACTTTGGCCAAACCAAAGTCACCCAACTTGACTGTATTGAACTCGTCAAGAAAAACATTGTCTGGCTTGATATCTCGATGCAGAATTACTGTTGCTGGTTGATGTGGATTAAACTTTTCGTTTGAGATAAAAAGTTCGCCTGGCGGCGGTGGGTCGCTATTGAAATGACATCGATATAGGGCCACTGTTAGCTGTGTAAACACAGACCAAACCATGCTTTCAGAAACAGGTTCGCCTGTTGCTTTGGATGCTTTAATTATACCCGACAAGTCTCCTCCACCGCAATACTCCATGTATAAATGAACAGTTTGTTCATCTGGAACGTGCTCATGTTGGTAATATTGCACAATATTGGGATGTACAAGAGACTTTAATATTCGAAACTCCGCGATGAGCTGGGTTTTTTCCTTTGGATTCATTGTTTTGTATGATATTTCTTTCCTCACAAGAATCTTTTTTTGTTAGTACGACATTCGCTCACGTCTTGAATAGGCACTTTACCTTGCCGTCAGCTCTCCTTCGAACTTTGCGAATCTGACCAAAGGAGCCCCGGCCGATAAGCTCCAAAGGCTCATACTCAGAGGACATGACACGCGAATCTCAGACAACTGAATGATTTATCATTTGAAGAAAAAAAGTAAAAAAGAGATTGACAACTAAACCGGCTGGAAATGATATAACATATGATATTGAACAAAAGAAATCTCAGCGATCAGGGCCTGTTTATCCCAAGCACTGGGAGGTTTTTTTTTATTTTTTTTTTTTATTTTTTTGTTGTTTTTCTATTACTCGTTTCGGTTGCATTCACATGGCCAGCCGTACCTCTGGGAATAGTGTCTAGACCCATTTAGGTTTATAGCCCTGGTTGTTATGGTTACGAGAGGGCTTGAAGTACATCTTGCCCATCGATCATTGACTTCCATGAGATTTTCCTATCGTTGGTTGATCTTTTCCGATGGCAGTTTTTACGACTCAGAGAGGCTAAGATTGATACTTGTGGTATTCATTTTCACAAAGTTTAAGCATTTAGTATATGATAATCTAGGCTTCAATGTTATATCACGCTTATTTGGAGTGCTATCCAAGAGTTAGAAACGAATCACCGCCTGCATCTCACTACAAACTCAACTTACTAGCAAGGTCACAAACTCGTTATAATCAATCTGGCCATCGTTGTCTATCATATTAGTCCTAGCTCATGTAATGGAAACTTGATACTCACTAGAGTCAGCTTCTTGGATCATGGCATTGACCTCTTCTTCGTTGAGCTTTTCTCCAATTGAAGTCATGACATGCCTCAATTCAGCAGCAGAAATGAATCCATTACCGTCTCTGTCAAATACTCTGAAAGCTTCTCTGATCTCCTCCTCAGAATCAGTATCCTTCATCTTGCGAGCCATCATGGTAAGGAATTCTAGCTAAGTTAGAAAAGGCCATGCTTCTTGAAGTGAAATGAAACCTTACCGGGAAAATCAATTGTGCCACTGTTGCTGACGTCGACCTCGTTGATCATGTCGGCCAGCTCACTCTCGGAGGGATTCTGGCCCAAGCTTCTCATGACAACACCCAGCTCCTTGGTGGTAATTTTTCCTGCTCTGTTAACATCTGTCGCCAAGGGACGAAGTCTGAAATACATACCATCAGCATCCTTGTCGAAAAGGGAGAAGGCTTCCTTCATGGCAGCACTCTGAGCTTCGGTAAGTTGATCAGCCTAGAGTTTTGTTAGCCTTGAATCAAGGACAAGTGGCTCAGTCCAAGGTTTTCACCGCCCCCCCCTCCCGGCCCCAGCTAGAAACCAAGCCCAGAGTTCCTTCAACTCGCCAAATAGTACACATACCATTGTGAATTACTGAATATGAGATTTGAAGAATTGAAAACGTGGAAAGATCACAAGTATAGGAGTGGATATTTAAAGGAAGAAAAAATAGTGACCGTTGGAAAAGTCTAAAAAGGAGAAACCCAGCTTATCGGCACCAAACCATATATTTTACGCCCTTACGTTACCTTGCATTCTCCGTTCAATGCTACCTCAATGGCCGATATAATATGACATAGGCCCCTGCTCTAAGTGTAAGCATTGAATTGAAAAGTTTTCTTTATCACCTTCCTTTTATAAGCTTCGAAGTTTCAATTTATGCCAGGCCCTTTTTTTTTGTTTGCTTAGATCAACTCAGGGGCTAGCTACTTTTTCTGAAAGCCCTAAGCTCTGGATACCGTTTTAGTGTAACACCTTAAAGATTTGACGCACAAATTTTTGACAGAACATGGGTTGAATTAATCACGGCTACGCATTGGGAGCCAGCGTCTATATACAATATCTGTTACTTTCGAGGCTTTGAGAAGCTTGACCAGATCGAAATCTTCGTCCTCAGTAAGCTCTGGGATCTGGACATAGGAGAACACCAAGGTCTTCTTCACGCCTCCCACAACTCTGCCAATACTAGAAACCCACCACCACTCAGGAGCAAGGGCCTTATTCTTGTCCTCGTCAGCATATGTAGGAATGATCATAACCGCGAACTCGGCGTGCGAAAAAGGAGGCCCACGTTTATACAACAGTAAATCAGTTCCAAACTTTACCCCTGACTTGACGCACCAGCCTTTAGATCTGAAATGATGATAGGCAAGATAGTGGTGGAGAAACCGTTCCTTATCTGCATGGCCGAGACTGTTCAACAATTCTGCCCCTTTCAAAATGTTTCCACTATCATCGTAGACATCCAAAGCTCCCAGCGCTTCAGAGAGAAACATGGCTTCGGCTGGCATAAGTTGCATAAATTCTTGTTGAATCAGCTGTCCTTCGTCATTGACAATGCTGGCGTCTTCTTGACGCATGCCCGTCTTCATTTTTTCAATGTCAACCTTTACAGAGTCTGACGGCCGAATAGGAGCAGCATCGACAGCAAAGTCTGCTACTGCTTCGCCTTTTTCCATCTTTTGAACTTTCTCCAGCTCCTGCTGCTCTACCCGAGCTCTTTCCTCCTTAAACTTCTTTCGCTCTTGGCGACGTACCATAGTGACTTCCTCTGCAGTAAGAGGAAGCTTGTCCGAGCCCTCCAGATTAAGACGTCTGGAAGTACGAGTAAACCACGACGGTTCACTGCGACTCAAGATACCTTTTCCAAAAAAGCCCATGCTCCACAGAGTATCTTGATCCTGAGGATCGAGTACCTTCACCAAACTAGTGCCACCAATGGACTGCACAACAGCACGACATTTTACCGGCTCCAGTTTTGACGGATAAAAATAATCCACAAGATAAAAGATCCATGAGAGTGGATTGTGAGGGATCAAAGGAGGGAGAACATGAACTCTCACAGGGAGAGGATTAGGATACAAGACATTTAAATTTGGTCGTTTAGTAGACCGAGTAGTCATGATCACCTTGTAATATTGTTAGCAATAGCTCTCTAGAGAATAATAATACAGAAATAGCGGAATAAGCTTCGTCAGATACCGTTGTAGTCTTTAAGAAATCACCTTCACTGTTAGCTCGTGGACTTCTCCCCGAGCTGTAAGGAATAGTAAAGTTATCATCATAAAAGCAAATCCACCGTTTCAAGAATGTAATAAAAAATGGGGTAATACACTTACTTCATTGCAACAGCCTTTGGGCTCTATGCTCTCAAACCGAGAAGTATGAGTTTATGAAGCGGAGAGAATGGCGGGAAACAAAATTTTTTCACGAGTTTTATATGGTGAGGGCGTCTATGGTGGGGAACCGTGGGTATATTAGAGACTGTTGGCAACAACTATCATGAGAGAAGCCCTTGGCTGGTGCCTGAAATTTGTCTTACCCTGCTGATAGCGTTGACAGATGGATATTAATCGCATGGTGATAGCAAGAAGAACAGCGCAAACAGAGCAGGATAAATGATACTAGAGATCGTTTTCACGGGTAAGATGTTAATCTGGTAGGCTTCAGAGGATTCCGGAAAATCTCCACTTCTTCTAATTCATCAACTGAAGTACGAAATGAATTCAATGAACTCCAAAGTTGGACTTAGTGTCCAAATAGAGCCAGAAAATCAAGCTGACATGAAGACAATGCTGCGGATGGGCGGAGAGTTTTGGCGGTTAAAGGAGTGAAACTAGACGTGAAAGTGCATAGTCGGCAGAATAGCCACAAGGCTGCTCTACTTCTGCTTCGAATGACCAATGGCACTAGACAGACGGCCATGGATTAGCTTTGAGCAAATGAAGAAACAGGCCGCGCTATGATGTGTGTTATAGAGTAGATTTGCTGAAATGAGTTGATTGATCAAACTAGAGAAGACCTTGTAATTGAGGTCTTGTTTGAAAATTGACGAGCGTGATCTGAGATATGGATATTGCCTACCTGGAGCAAGTGCACACTTAACTAAAGGAATTTTGGAACTTGCTGAATCTGTAGAAGATAAGGGTGCCCACCAAGCATTGCTTACACTTGGAAAAGTAAAAAGGATCAATAAACTCGGTTGGAAATGCTTGGTTGCCAGTTTGATCTCTCTCTGCCGAACATGCCCATCAATTGAGCAATTAAACGCTTGCATAAAGTTATAATTTCTCTGCAAATTGGTGCCACTTTTCTTTGCAGAATAATTGGCAAGCGAGATGCGGTATGGAAGGCTAATTTTATGCTTTGTTGCCTTGTGAAGCACCAGACGACATGCTCTGATTCTTTGTCCATCGTCACAAAACCAATTGCAGAAAGTTTGATACTGTGAACGTACATGAGCAATCGATTCCGTTGGTTCTAGCTTTTTCCTTATTTTTTAATTGCCATCCATGGTGTCAAGAGCCAGAGTTTTGCTATATAAAATTGTTTATAAGGTTATAATTAGTTGATTGGTGCCATAGTCAGATCGAGTGGCACAAAGAAGCATGAAAATCTTAGGTCAAGACAGGTCAAGACAGGTCAAGACAGGTCAATATCTCATCTCCCGTTGTGCCCGAAAGGTTAATGATAACCATGCTTTCTGCTAACACGAATAGCTTCGAGACAACATTAGCCAATCTAATTCTTTCTAGTAAATTTTGTACCGAGACACAGCAATGATTGACAATATCCCTATATCATACTCAGCACAAGGGCACACCTGTTTGTGAAATACACATATGTCATAATCAGGTTAGATCCAAAGATTTTCCGACAACTGGGGTTGTGCTCATACGGCGAGTAGCAAAGATTGCAGGCATCAAATTAAGACATGGACGTCATGAAGTAAACTCAATTGGTATAAGTTGAACAATTGTCATCGTCCTGGGTATGTCAACAATATAAAAGGAGCTCTTCTTCTCTCTGCTTTCAATTTTTTTCTCCAGCAAATTGAGCTACTCAATAGATTATACACACTTAACCAACATCACTTCTCTTAACTTATCTACTTACACTATCCACCATGTCTGACGGTATGTGTTTTACGCCTCTCATATGAATACCTAACTAACTATTACATAGCCACCAAGAAGGATCTAGCTGGAATGGTTCCCGAAGCCAATAAGGCCACTGACGCCGTTTCAGCCGGTGGGGACAAGAATTTCTTTCAGAAGGCTGGCGATGAGATCACCTCTTTCAACAAGAAGGCTGGCGATGATATTGGCTCTTTCAATAGTAAGGCTAGTAAAGAAACTTCCAGCTTTTTTGAAAGCGCCAAAGAAAAGTCTGGAGAATTCTACAACAGCGCCAAGGACGCCGTTACTCACGCCTCTGAGTACGTCACTAGCCACACTACTAATGATTCAAAGAAGTAATCTGTTTGAAGATACTGCTATATATGGAATGGCAACTAAATGTAATTGAATTCAAGATTAATTATTAAAGACCAGAGTCAAATTGGATGAAGAAGTAGCCATCAAGGAGGTTTGGTTATGCTTAGTCTGGAAGAGTTTCTTGCAGCAGAAACTTGAGCCCAGTCTTGCACCTTTTCCAATTGATAGAAAATAAAGCAGCTGCATCATATATCTACGTTTATATACGGATTATAGACTATCCTATAAAGGAACTATAGAGAAGTAAGCTTAATTAACCAACGCCAACTCCACTATATATACTTTAGCACAGGTTCCAATGCATATTGTGATATCTTCCATTTTGAGATGCGGATAATCCGACAGGGCAAGGGTTTGTTTGTTTTGGTTTAAAAGTAAACAAGAAACTCATCCCAAAGACACCCTCCATTTACTCTCCATTACACAGACAACAATACAAGAACCATGGCCAAATTATATCCTGAGCTCACTACTCCAGTAGTGGCATCTCCATATAAACGCTCTGTAAGTAATTGCATCGTAAACTACCGCTTGCCGTGATACAGCCTAACTCTCTGCCAGCCTTTTAAACATGTGGACCTCTCGCGACATGAGTTCAATACTAGAAACCTCAAACTGCCCTCTACGCCATATCCGAAAAGAGGAAATGATGATCTGTCTATGTCTATGGGCTCCTCTGTTAGAGTTAAAAGTGCACTGAAAAATGCGGGATCAGGTCGCGACCATGCCAATAGGTTGTTTTCACCTATTCGCACTCCAGCTCCCGCACCTACAATTCGGGAGCGAGCGACGCGTGTACAGGGTGTAAGTGTCTCTGGAGGAGGCTCAAAAGACTCATCTACAGGCTTATTCAACACTCCGCGATCTGCGCTAAGAGTAACGCGCTCAGCTGGTCTGAGCAACGGAATTACATCATCCTCGAGTAGTACAAACCGAAGCACATTAGAAAGACAGGTCAAGAACATTATTTCAACGCTAGATTCAGGGTCCCATATGTCACTGGATCGAACTCATAAAAGAACATTTTCATCAACCCAAGCAATGGCAACTTTATCACCTTCATCGCAAATGTATAAGGGCCCGTTATCAAGGAACAGACTGAGGGAATACCAAAACTCAGCATGCGAACAATCAGTGTACACGCCAGCTAAAAAACGGAAGGTTGTCACATTTCAAGACGAGCTAGAGCGCAGTCCAGATGATAAAGAAGAAGAAGATGATAAGAGCGATTCAGCGGACCTAGAAGAGGCTGAAGTCAGTGAAGAAGAGGCCATACTAGAATCAAAACAGCAAAGGCTACGAAGTAAGCGCAAGGAACAGCAAACGGTCACTTCTTCGCCTGCATTGGCATCTTCGCAATCTTCTATGCTGCTGCAGTTGGAGTGCGAAGTTAAGCAAATTCAGCTAGATAATCTACGCAAGTTTAGAGAGCTGCAACAGCAAATGCAGGTCCAGGCTAAGCAGATCCAAGATCTACAAGAGGAAAACAGACTGCTTCGTGGGGCTCTAAAATCTCACAGACGTCGATCTTGAAGCAGTCATAACACGCTTCTTTCACTTTATTTATCTTCTTTTTTTTTTAAATTCATAATGCAGGGTTTTTTCTTATTTTCTTACTTGTTGGCTCATCCGTGTTACACCAATGTTAAATGTTTCTTGATGTTTGCCTTGACGATATCGATTGCTGCCAAGGCATCTTCAGCACTATCATGCTCTCCAGTTTGAATTGTGCGACCTAAGTAAGTGTGCGCAAGACTCTTGAGGGAATGCTTTTTCTTCTCGTTCAGTGTAGGGTACCTTATAGCAGTATCCACGACGTTCAAATGCAGCAAACGCAGTGCATTCAAGTCGTTTTCCAAGCCATGCCCAATCAAGACCGTATCTGAAGAGATGAGCTTGAACAACAATTCTCGGGCTTTTTTAAACGAGATTGTCGGGTACTTGACACCTTCGGAGGTGACTCCATCATCGAGCGACTTGACTCCACTAAATCTGGTATTGAGATCAATCACTTCGCCGTAAGGGAATACTGTTCTATCTAGAACGGTCTTGCCAGAGTCCCAGTCCACAACGGTGACTCGGATCAGCTCAACTCCAAATGAAGTATATCCCATTTCGCAGTCAATTCCTGCTGCAAAAAGTGGTTCACTATCCGCCAAAGGCGTAGGAGTGAAGACAAATGGAATGACGCTGGCCATGTGCTGCGGTTCCTGAAGCTTGAACACATGTTTTGATGATCGCGTGCATCCTGATGATTCATCTGCTGGCTGAGAACAGCATGGATACGTTGTGCCCCGTTTCTTGTTTATATCTAGGATTTGTTAGTAGAAGGCACTGAAATAACAGGAATAATTTTTACATACAGTCGTAAGGAAGTCTTGCCCAGTGATAATAACAGGTTGACTGAGCACTGCTACCATTTGGCTTGAATTTGGAATTGCATCGCTCGCAAGTAGCAACAAAGTCGTCTTCAATCGGCTTGGGGATCACCATTCCCACGACGTACTCATTTGATTCAAGGAACCTTGTCGGAATCAGCAAATCCTTCAACCCGTTTCGAAGTTGGGCATTAAGCATTGCCTCCTTGGCCTGTCTTTCTGCTGCAGCCTTCTCAGCACCAGGCTTGCCGAACCTGTTGTTTTGGATATCAGATACCAGGATGCGTATATTCTTGGGATAGATAATTTTGCTGCTGGATCTCGCAATATTGTATTCAAGCTTCATGGCAACGCGCTTTGGATAACGCACCTTTTTGGCTTCGAGCTCTTTCACGATGAACTTGAGATAGCTGATTCGCTGATCATGGGTGGCAGGTGCAAATGGCTGAACAGGAGTTGGAACAAGAAAAGTAGCGTCAGCTCTCTGAGAAATGCTAGTACTAGCTGCTTTTGCAACACCGGTCTGTTTGCTTGAAATTAGGGAAGAGTTTGGTGTAGTGATTGAAGGTGATGAAGCTTTCTGCCCCGGTGCTAAACTACTACCTGGGGAGACAATCTTCCTGCCAATTAATGACTTTTGTTTCTCTGATTGAGGTTCTTGTGGGTTAATGGAGGCCTGCGATGTAGAGTTGGAAACTGAAGTAGTTGCTTTATTTCCACGTCCACTTGAGGTTGTAGGCAGTGAAGACTCAGACCCCTGGCTGCTAAGAGGACTTGAAGAGCCCTTCGGCTCCATGACAGAAACCCCTGGTTCTGATAACTTGACATTATACATGTCTTGCTTAATTGAACTTCTTTCAGCATTTCCGCTTGATCCATTCTTGGACTGTTTGTGTGCAAGTGTTTCAACTAGATCTGATTCTTCAGCTGCTCGTTTCTTCGAGTCAATTTTGTGAGAAAAGATACAATGAGGTAGCGAGCACCGCTTATTCTGTAGTAATCCTGGACAAGTGACGCTGCCAAAGTAAGAATGCTGCGACCTGAACATGAAGTCGGCCCTTGATGGAGATGATGGAACAAATTACTTCAGTTGGGACAAGAAGGGGGATTTCTTTGATTTTTGACCACGCACAACCAACATAGAAAACAGAATGCCAGTGTCAATACGATTTGTCTCTATCGTCAGTAGCAATGTCAGTATTTGTTGAATGACTGATTGAAACTATGCTAATTAGAAGTAGAACTCGCCGCTCTACATCAAGAGTTTTGACCACACAGAAAAGAAAAATGATGACGCACAAGACACAGAGAAAACAGGGCAAATGGATAAAGACCTACTGCGATATCATTTCCTGTCTCACATGGCACTAGACTACATTGTTACACAGCTCTCTCAAACAGAAACTACAAAAGATTATGCCTTGCTGCTAGTTCATGATGGTGTGGCCGTTTACGGATGCCTAACCAACACCAATGTCAAGATTCTGATTGGAACCGACGCTCAAGAAGGAGTTCGATTTGATCTCAGAACAGTGAGTATCTATGAAGCTCAAGTTTGACTCTCTTTTCTAACTAGTTAGACATTCCGATCTTTACATCGTGCATACATTTCATACGTGTGCAATCCATTCCACGAAGTTAACGACCAACAGGCTATCAAGAGTAAAGACTTTGATAGGGCAGTGGACCATGTTATCAAGGCATGGAACTCTGCTGCGACTGGGTTCATGAATTAATGAATTCTGAATTCACACAGATTGACCAATAATTATAACTAGTGTTAATTACACTTCTAGTATCTACATTTACTTGTGACGCTTGTAAATCTTGTTCAAGAAAACCTCGAGAACTTCACCCTTGAAGCCTCTAGACTCATCGACATTAGCGATCTTGGCACGGAGCTCGGCAGCAATCTTCTCCTCATACTCCTTGAAGTCCTTCTCAATGTTGAGCTCAGCAAAGACAGCCTTGACCTTGGCCTCGGTCTCAGAGCTTCTGACACCGTAGTTCTCGTCAAGAATCTTGCGCTGGGCAGGGTTGGCCTTTTGCAAAGCCTTGTTGATGACCCAGCCACACTTGTTGTCCTGAATATCGGTACCGATCTTGCCAATGACAGCGGGGTCACCGTAGCAGTCAAGGTAGTCGTCCTGGACCTGGAAGTACTCACCAAGAGGAAGAAGAACATCCTCAGCCTGCTTAAGGTCCTCAGGGCTAGTGACACCAGCCATGTACATGGCGAGAGCAACTGGAAGGTAGAAAGAGTAGAAAGCAGTCTTGTAGGTAACGATGTAAGAGTGCTTCTCGAGGGAGAACTTCGAGAGATCAACCTCGTCCTCAGGAGCAGTAAGTAGATCCAAAAGCTGACCGAGTTCAGTCTGGAAAGTGACCTCGTGGAAAAGCTCGACGAGATCAATGTAGTAGCTCTCCTTCTTGAAATGGCTCTTGAGCAGAATGTAGATGGCAGCCTCAAGCATAAAAGCGTCATTGATAGCAATCATGCGGACCTTAGGGACGCGGTACCAGCAGGGCTGACCACGACGAGTGATGGAATCATCCATGATATCGTCGGCAACGAGGAAGTAGGCTTGGAGCAGCTCAACGCACCAACCCAGGAGAGCAGCACGCTTGTACTCGCCCTCAGAAAGCTCATCCAAAGATTTACCCTTGAGCAATCTGTAGGTATCAATGACCGAGAGACCACGGTTGGCCTTACCACCGACACTGTTGTACACCAGACTCTAGAGGAAGGTTAGTGGGGTATGGTTGGAATTAACGCAGTGAAAAGCAGCATACCTTCTTGTACCATTCGATAGCCTCAGGGGCAATCTTGGTGGCCTTGAGAACATTCTCAAGTTCCTCGACGATGGAGGGAAACTCGGCCTCGAACTTGTCTTTAGGGGTCATGATATGTCAGCGTGGATTGGTGAGTGGTTGTTGAAGAGAACACAGTTGGTGAATCGTTCATGTTGAAAAAGGGGCCCAGAGGGTTAGGTCATCGATCAAGTGGTGACAGGATGAGTAGCAGGTGGTGGGCTTTGAGCTTGGTACGAAAGCGATAGGACAACGGCGCAGTTGATGCTAGAGAACCCCGGTGCCCGAATAGATGTGTCATGTCGGAACCCGAGCTAGTCTTGAGAAAGTACAGTTAGCACGTGATCACTAACTACTCAGCTAGCTTGCCTCAGCCAACACTCCGGGACATACGGCCGGCGTTGCACCCGGTGCTTTTTAGCCAGACCTGACTTCCAGGGACAATTGATTGATTCTGTTGCAGTTCATGAGCCAAGTCTTGAGTGGTGGTCATTATTCTTACTCGTATCGAAACCTTTTTTACGAGAGCTAGTGTCGACCTCTCTTCAAAATCAAACATACCGAAACTCTTGACATTCATGCGCCGGAAGCTTTTGCTGGCCGGCACCGGACTCGCGGAGCAAGGTCAATGCATGTTACAGCGGGGGGGCCACAAGAAGGTTTTTGCCGACATATTCTGGCCAACAACATGAAGCTAATATCCACTCAGGTATCCTGCGGCATAGGGGCCCGTAGATAATAATTGTCTCAAATATCTCAACTGTAGCTTGAATTGAGCTTTTGAGAAGATCTCCCCATATCTATTAAAGGAGACGTTTCCTCTTTCTTTCTCTTGTTTCTGGCTAAATATTGTTTTCATGCGGAATTGTCTTGTTCACACTGGCAGTTTGCACGAGCCTTTGACTACATACAGTGAAAAATACAAAAAATTAAAACCATCATCATTTCAGAAATATACCACTTGTCCAAATCAACCTACAAACCAAACAACCAACTAAACCCCAGACAGGTATAAAATTACTAGCGAGCTTTCTTGCAGTCAGGTTGCATAGCGTTATATCTGATATCACTTTTTTTTTAAAAAAAAAAATGTCTATTCGAGGAACAAGCCGATTTCATTCCATGCCGCTGTCAGTTGGCGGGGGAGCTTCAGACAACAGCTACACACTTCCAATCAATGGATTCGACTCGTACTCACAACAGCAGCAGCAGTATCAGCCACAGCAGTACGGCAGCGGCATGCCACAGTCATATAATGCCAGCAATTCAGGCCCAGGAATGTACGCAGCCTCGCAAGCCAGTTCATTCTATGGTGACGATTCGCTGTTGAAAAAGGCCATGCACTACTCAGAACAGGTCGATGCCTTTCTCGGCCAAGTTGGCGCCCCAGTCAAACCATATTTACCGGCTCTTGGACGATTTTTAATTGTGGCCACTTTTTTTGAAGACGGATTCCGCATCTTTACCCAATGGTCTGCTCAAGTTAACTTCATCTGGTCGTATCGAGGCATGCCCCGGTTTTTGACTATTATCTATCTGGCAATCAACATTTTCATCATGTATGCTGGGTCTATTGCAGTAGTGGCACATCGCCATTTGATCTTTGGGGCCGGATCACTTGTGTTTGTGGTGGTGTCTCAGGCTCTTGTATATGGACTTGTTTTCAACGTCTCGTTCTTTTTCCGAAATATGTCTGTGATTGGCGGCTTGTTGATGGTGTTATCGGATGCGTTTGTGAACGACCGAAGATCACTATCCTTGCCAGGCCTCCCAGACATTGAAGATAAGGACCGCTCCAAGTACTTTATGCTTGCAGGTCGTGTGCTCATGATTTTCCTGTTTCTGGCGTACGTGGCTACAGAGCACTTTACCATTATGGGCATCATTGGAATTGTTTTTGGCTTGGTGGCCTGTTTGATGGTTGTTGTGGGCTACAAGGCACGACTATCTGCATCAGTTCTTATTCTGATCTTGCTCTACCGCAACTTTACAGCCAACAAGTACTGGAGCTACGAGAGCGGCAATCCTGTCAGAGATTTCATGCGATACGAACATTTCCAGGTTCTTAGCATTATCGGCGGTTTACTGCTGGTAGTCAATACTGGTGCAGGCGCCTTGAGCATTGATGAAAAGAAAAAGATTTACTAGGTGGGGGACAAAACAAGTAAAATATCATCAACCAGAAATTGTATTTTTATAAAAAATTAAACTTGGCAGGGAATTTAACACAAAGTGTACTCAACGGATGGTGTAGCCGCCATCCACGGTGAGATCAGATCCAGTCATGTAAGATGAAGCGTTGGAGGCTAGGTACATGATAGGGCCCGCAAACTCCTCGGGGTCGGCCATTCGGTTCATAGGTACACTGTTCTCCCATTTGGCCTTCAATTCAGGGTCATTGGCTAGAATTGCCCTTGTCAAGGGAGTCATAATGTAACCAGGGGACAACGAGTTGACACGGATGCCAAAGGGAGCCCACTCGTTAGCGAGCGAGCGAGCCAAATGAATTACTCCGGCTTTTGAAATGTTGTAGGGTGTTTGAGGCTGGGGGTGGTTGATAATATGTCCGGACATAGACGCAATTAGGATAATAGATGCGTTTGATTCCATGGCCACGTTATTAGCACGGGCAGTATCAGGGGTGACGGGGGCTTGGTGGTCAATGCCCAGATCCGCTAGCACTACACGAGCAAATTCTGTAGCAACAATCATGGAGCCAGTCAAATTGACATTAAGAAGTCTTGCAATGCGGTCACCAGGGTAATCTAGCGCCTGGATGTTTTCGCAGTATCCAGCGGTGTTGATGAGAATGTTGAGAGGTACACCCAAATGAGTCCTTGCAATGGTCATGACTTTGCAGACTTGCTCTTGGTCACTAATATCGCATGCAAAGGGAGCAATTGTGGCGTCCGGGAACTTTGCTCCAAGAGCAAATGCAGCTTTTTCCACTGCAGGTAGCGACATGTCAAGCATTGCGAGGGACGTGCAACCGGCAAGGAGCAGGTGCTCGCAGACAGCTGTGGCTAGGCCTCCGCATGCGCCAGTGACAACTGCGGCCTTCGACGATAGCGAGAATAGGTTTTGCGTTTGACTCATGATTAAAACTAATGTTTTGGAACTGAGAAAGAAAAAATTTTAGAAAGAGAGGGGGGATTGGCGAGTTTATAACTTGATCTGAGATTTAGGTTTCTCCACACAATTAGATCTTAGGGCGGGGTGCACTCCATGGTGGGTCGAGTCCAAAAAGCTCGCGACGTCATTTCGCAACGTACGTATACTGAGCAGCTGGACATAAATACGCGACCTAAAAGAGTTGCATATACGCAGGTCAGGAATATTATGATCCTTTGGGGAACGCCTTGATCATGAATTAATATGAAAAGTGTGAGCGGCCGAAATAGCACAAACCGTAATTCGGGAAAAAGACCACCATGCAAAGGATTAATACCCAATCAGTGACTTGGAAACCTTAAAGCTATAGCAGTGGATTCCATACATCGAAATTTAAGATGAATTTACCAGTATAGTGGTGCCATGAAAGCTACTAATAGTAACCCTCTTGCTAGGCTTGACTCACTATATTTGTCCCTTTTTTTTGTCTACCAGCCTTGAATTTTTAATCTAGAGACAAATGTGGGATTGATCAATAACATGATAGTTCCAACTGGTATTTTACTGCGTGAGATTTAAAAATTGCCAGTTGGTTTGAAATCTCTCGATCGGTCTGCCTTCCACACGGAATGAATTTACAAATAAAACTTTATTACGCTAATGCTTTGATTTCATTGGGTTCATTTACATTACAATTAATTCAGTATTAAAATAATTGACTTATTAAATTTCATTAAATCTTTTGTGATTTCTAAAGGGTCTATAACTATCAATAAATAACCATCTGAAGCAGATGGACAAAAAAAACATATACAAACAAGTCGGTAACACAAACAAGGCACAACCAAATACAAGCAAAAATAAACAGGTTTTTAAGAATAACATAACAATCCAAAATTAAATCCTAGATCACTGAGCAATGCTAACTCCTTCATCAGGCATTTCAATGCTCTAGATCCTGCATCTTGACCAGCTGGAAGTATAGGCCACGTTGGTCAAGCAGCTCCTGGTGAGTGCCGGATTCCTTGACCTTTCCGTCTTCAAAAACGTAAATGACATCTGCGTTCTGGATTGTGGATAGTCGATGTGCAACCGCAATGGTGGTACGGCCCTTGGCAGCCGCGTCAAGCGCGGCCTGCACAACCTTTTCACTCTCACTGTCAAGAGCGGATGTGGCTTCGTCGAGTAACAGAATACGGGGGTTGCGGATCAGAGCGCGGGCAATGGCAATGCGCTGCTTCTGACCGCCGGAGAGCAAGGTGCCCTTGGAACCGCACATGGTTTCGTAGCAGTCAGGAAGTGACATGATGAAATCGTGAATGTTGGCTTTTCGGGCTGCAGCAAACAGATCTTCATCAGGAATCTCGTGTGCATCCTTTTCACCAACACCAAGCAGAATGTTCTCACGGATAGTGCCTTGGTACAAAACAGGCTCCTGTTGCACTAACCCAAGATGGCTGCGGTAGTTGGCAACGTTGAGAGTGGAAACATCAACTCCGTCAAGCAGAATCTGGCCAACTAGAGGACGGTAAAACGATTCAAGAAGACCAATACACGTACTTTTACCACAACCAGAGGCGCCAACAAGTGCGACAAACTGGCCGCTCTTGATAGTCATGTTGATACCGCGCAGGACGGGGACATGTCGGCGTGTAGGATATCGAAAGTGAACATCCTTGAATTCCAGGTTACCCTTGACATCGTCCATGAACTGCCCTTCGGTGGACATGGAGTCAATTTCGGGGATAACGTCGAGAATGCGGGAAACGTTCTGTGCGGCTTGGTAGGCCTTGCCCATACTGGGAGCGTAAGAAAAGACCTGGCCAGCACTCTGGGCTCCAAACACAATAGCCGAGAAAGAAGCAAAGAATTCGTAGGAGTTAGTCTTGCCCTGGCGGATAAGAGTGCCTCCGTACCAGAAACCGAGGCCCATGATGAGAGGTGAGAGCCCTTGAGACATGCCATAGAGCAATGCGGAGCGGAGAAGTGTGACACGGGAGGCTTTCACCTGGCCTTCAACTTGCTCCTCATAAACCTGGGAAACACTGGCTTCACGGGTCAAGGATGCAACAGTGCGAATAGCAGCCACACCTTCACAAGCGTACATGCCGGACTTTTCGTAAGCAGCCTTGGAGTGCTCCTCCATCTGAATCAGGATATGAAGGTTGACGTAACCGCATCCAACCAACAGAGGAACACAAGCAGTGCATACAAGACCCAGGCGCCAGTTAAGCACAACAGCCATGATAATGCCACCGATAAGAACACTAACTGAGTTCAAGATCTGGCCAAGGGTAGAGCCACCAAGACCCTCAACTCCCTGGCCGTCTTTAGACAGGGTGGACGTTAAAGCACCAGTCGAATTCTCGTCTTGATCAAAGAAAGAAATATCCATACGCAGATAATGACGGAATACGCGGGATCGGATAGACTGGATCAGGTTTTCAGTATGACGGGTGAGGACGGCGAGTAAGGCATAGTAAGCAACGAGCTGAACACCAGCAAGGGCAACAAAACAGCCAGCATAGATGTTGACATCGTGGCGCATTTTGTCGTACTGAGAAGGGTCCACGCCCATGGCATTGACGATCTTGCCGTAGAGGAAACTCATGATAGGGTAGCCGGAACCGGAAACTAGTGCAGCGGCACTTCCAAAAACAAGCAGCTTTTTGTCTTGAGGATTGACGTTGGTGAGCTAGTTTTTGTTAGTAAGTGAGAGGCAAACCCGAGAAAAGCAACTTACATATTTGATGAGTTCCCAGGAAGACCGGGTGCGCTCCTTCTTTTCATAATGGCCTTGGGCTTCGAGCTCTTCCACAACTTGAGCAGACAAAGATAACTTAGAAGCTTTAGAGGCTTCGCGTCGCAAGACATTATCCTCAGAGTAATCAAAGGTTTCACTGGTCTGATCTTGGCTGTCTACCATATTATTTCCATGAATGTTCTGGGCCTGGACAAGTTCGTAGTAGCCACCGCGCAGTTCCAGCAGTTCAGCGTGGGTGCCAGTCTCGACAATAGTACCCTTAGACATGACAACGATTTTGTCTGCATCGCGGATGGTAGACAGACGGTGGGCAATAACAATGGTGGTACGGGATTTGCTGGCGCGTTCAAGAGCTTCCTGAACAATACCCTCTGACTTAGTGTCAAGAGCGGAAGTTGCTTCGTCGAGCAAGAGAATCTTGGGCTGGGAGACAAGAGCGCGAGCAATTGCAATACGCTGCTTCTGACCGCCAGACATCAAAAACCCGCGCTCGCCAACCTCAGTGTCAAGACCTTCCGTAAGCGTCTGGATAAAGTCCCAGGCATTGGCTTCCTTACACGCATTGATGATAAGGTCGCGTTTGGTAGCGTCGTCAGCGTGCTCATAGGGGGTTCCAATGAGACCATAGCAAATGTTTTCGTAGATAGAGCAACTGAATAGAGTTGGTTCCTGCATGACCAGCGACATTTGTCTGCGCAGCCATTTAATGTTGAGCGACTCAATTGGGCGGCCGTCAAAGGAAATGGAGCCTCCAATGGGGGAGTAGAAGCGTTCAAGTAGACCAACAACAGTAGACTTGCCAGAACCGGAGGAGCCAACTAGAGCAACAGTTTGGCCCGGCTCAATGGTAAGAGAGAAGCCGTTCATAATTGGAACGTTGGGGCGCGATGGGTAAGCAAACTTGATGTTATTGAACTCAATGTGGCCTTGAAAATTCTCCGGCCGATCCCCTTGATCTTCAGCAGAAACGTCAATGACAGGGACGCGGTCAATGGCCTCGTAAATCTTGTGAGCAGCGCCAACGGCAATACCGACGGACTGCATGGCGGGTGTCATACCACCTAGAGCAAAGGATCCGATAAGCAGAGCAAGAATGACAGTGACGAGAGCACCGACAGTTTCAACACCGCTCACAATGTAGCGAGATCCCTGCCAGAAAGCAAGGCCGTAGCCAAGGTAAATGACAAACCAGAGAAGACCTAGCATAATAGCAATGGTGATACCAAGCTTGATACCAGCATCGCGGGAGCGCTTGAGATGCTGATCAAACTTCCTGGAAAGCCGGTCCTGGGATCCAAAAGCCACGGTGTTGCGGATGGAACTAAGGACGTCTTCAGCAATGGACGAGGCCTCGCCGTAGGCAGCCGTGCCTTCGTTTGTAAACACAACAAAAAACTTTGTGGCAGTCCCCATGATAATAGACAGAGCAATAACAACAGAGGAGAGAATGAGAGCCATTCTCCAGGACTTGACAAAGCCAATAATGTAAGCGGAGATGAAAGTAGAAGCACCCGACAGCATGAGACCGATTTTCTCTGAGATACCATCTTGAATGCGGTTGACATCGCCGGTGATACGGGTGGTGACTTCACCAGCACCGACGCGATCAAAGTACGCAATGTTTTGTCGCAGAATAGACTCGAGGTACTTCTTGCGGAGTCTTGCAGCAATGACCTCACCACGGTCGACATGGATGAAAGTCTGAACAAAAGAGGCTGCAGTGATTCCGATTCCAAGGTAGACAAAGTAGAGAGTAAAGTGGTTGACTTGGTGCTGGAACTCGTTGGGATCCAGGCCGTTGACGAAAAAGTCGGTAAAGGTTTGGGTCAACTCGCCAAAGAGAATCGTGAAAAGCGGGAGGGCAGCACCTGCGGCAATGGCGTCAAGTGCGCCAATCGTCAAGAGAATCAGATCAGTACGAGTGGCAAAGCGGAAGAGCGAAAAGAAGTTGATTTGGGTGGTTGGCAGGTCGACTTGGTCTTTGAGAATCTTGATTTCATGCTCGTCAAGCCCTTCGTAGTTCAATTCTTCGTATGTGGGTTGGCTGTTTTCGTCTTCTTTCTTGTCCTTTTTCTTGCCTTTCTTCTTCTGCTTCTTTATGGGAGAGTGTTTTTCCAAAACGCTGGGGACGCTGGTTGAAGTGCCAGACAGGTCTATGGGTTTCTCATTAGAGGGCGATTTGGAAAGCATCGCGGAAGCTAACTACGTGGGGTTAGAGTTGGAAATGGAAGCGGTAGAGTCTGAAGCAGCAGAGCTTACATTAATAGTCTATGAAGATGATCAAGAATGCAATAGAATCAACCCCAAGTAGATGCTGAAAGACTGAAGTTGATACAAAAATATAGATGCAGAGAGAAAAAAAAAATAGAGAGAAGAAAGGAGATCGACTGAATATATATATAGCCAAGGGAAGTCAGTAATCTAAATCTGAGTCAAAAGAGAGCAGACACACTTTGCTAACTTTTTAGTATGAAAACAAGAAAATGCAAGAAATATTGTCAAGGTATTGGATATAATTCAGTAGAATAAAATCTTGGATTTAATTCAGACCCCGTCCAAGGGGATAAAAAAAAAAAAAAGAAGAATCGGTATAATTTCAGAGCCATGAGTTGTTGCACAAGAATGGATTCAAGGGAAGGAAAAAAACACAAAAAAACAAAAAAAATTTCCTCCGAGAGAGAGATTGAAAATGGATTGAAATGGGTACCAGATTGGGTACGTACCATTGATTGTAGCCGAGGAAAAAGAAAAGAAAAAGAATTGCCTGTTTTGTGCACAGGTGCATAGGGCTAAAATATGAAAGATTGGGAAGGGAAGTTCAGAGCCCGCGGTTGTTTTCAGCCTTTTGGGTCGTCTGCTGCACTATGGACAATCCATATGGAGATTTTATAAGAAATTCAAAATGAAGGTATATATATATATATAGAAAAATACTGGATAAACAGAGGTTAAAGTAAGGCTTAAATCAGTTTGACGGAAATTATAATGGATCCAGAGTTTTGTATTAAAAAACAATTAAGTTTTTTGACAGAAGTCAGCGGCCAAGGACGTCGTGCACCTTAACTCTCGACTTTGTAAAAACACATCGCAGCCATGAGATCACAAAAGGTTGCTGAGTAAAGCCTCTTGAACTGATGCCAATTTGTGTGACTAGATCAGTTTTTGTTGTTTTTGGCATCATAAAGCCATTGTATTGCATTGCACCAGATGAGAGAAAACCAGACCGGAAAATGTTGAGCTACGAGTCACTTCCACCTACTAGTGTACTGCCTCACCTTCAGCTCCAAAACCAGAACCAAGTACACAAATGGGTGATGTCACCGGAAGGCTCAGCGACCCAGCTCATCCTTGCCGTTGTATTGATTAAGGAGTATTCCGGATGAATATTTCTCCGGCTGGACCATCCAGCCTTGATATTTGTACCAGCAACCGGATATGCAAAACCAACCACCGTTCCCGAAATCCATGCTAAACCAGTCTGTTGTAGTTACATCAGTACCTCTTCCGCGGTGTTCAATTGATTTAATCTCTGGGCTCTCAACTTTCTTCAAGGCTGTAACTCTTATTACTCGGCTCGGTTAGAGTGGCCTCTCCAGCCGTGGTACCTCATAGCTGTAGTATGCGCCAACCTTCAGGAACAATGATGGAGTCAATGTATACTCCATCTGTATATAATGGAACCAAAAACTTAAATGGAACCAGCCAGCTGTTAAGAATTGATCATCGATCGATATATATCTGTGCTGAATATATATAGTGATTACAATGATGTCATTCTCAGTCTGCTTCCGATGAGTCTGTTTGTCTGGGCTGTCGACAGCTCAGTTCGACACCAATTTCCCCCCTGAGACATGAGAATGCAAACTCAATGCTACTTTGCTAGCCATTCATGCAGACTGGTTATTTAGGTCCTCAACTTTGCAGCCATTAGGGAGATATCAAGTTCCAATTGTTTCCATCTGTATGGGCGCTCTCTAGAATGGAAAATGCGAGTAAACTTAAACCCAGCTTTGGCTGCTGCGTCCTGCTCTTTTCCGTTTCCATGAGGTTCCAGCACACGTTTTCAGTTGCTGGTTTCAGCTTTATAAATCACTTGTCTGGTTGAGTTTGAGTTTTAGGCTATAGGCATCAATTGGTTATTTCGGGGTATGAAAGTTCAAGTTGGGTTGGGGAACGAGCGGTTCTAGGAAGAAACAGCTTTGTATGGAGATATGACGAGATCTGACCTTCAAGTCACATGAATTCAGCGGTGGAGCATTTTCACCTCGAATCTGACTCAACCGCAAGGCTGTTACTGCTGATTTCACATACCTGGGCAAGAAAGCCTTGAGGAGAGGCACTGGCAACAAACGTATTTGAATAGGTCTGAAGACCAGAAACACATGGAGTTGTCAATTGAGTAACATGGACCGGCCAGAAAGCCAAACTTCAACTCTCAACTCTATCAGTCTACTCCTACGCCTATAGTTGGCTACGATATAATATCAAAGGACCTCAACCTTATCATCCTGCACTAAAGCTTGAGCTACTCGTGAAAGCTTTCTAGAGCTCGTAAAACTAGAAAGTTTAAGACTTCAACTTAATCAACCAGGTGTACCTTAAATAAGGCGTACTCCTCCAGACTACTCTGAGGTAACAACCCCACCCTACGCAAGCATCATATCTCTGGTATACTCATGTAAAAGTAAAAAGTGTCCATCATTCTTTCTCTAATCCATAAAACGTGCATCCTACCTTACTCTACCTCAAAACCCGCGCTTTTTCAAGCCAGCAACAATCTCGGCGTACACAGCATCGACAGGCTGGTCGCACTTGACACGGACGACCCTGTTCTCGCGCTCGTACATTTCTACCACAGGCATGCTTGTCTCTTCAAACGTCTTGAATCGCTTCTTGATTGACTCAAGGTTGTCGTCCGTGCGGCCACTGGTCTCGCCGCGCTTCAGCAAACGCTTCTCCATTACCGCTTCTGGGCAGTCCAAGAACAGCGTGAACTTGGCTTTCACAATCTATGGAAATTAGAGGCAAACTTTAAACACCACGACTAGCAATGCCACCTACCTGAGTTTCAAAGCTCAATGCCTGATCCATCTTGCGGGGGAAGCCGTCAATCAAAAACCGGTTTCCATTGGACTCCCGCATGGCCTGCTCTAGCAGAGCCAATGTAATCTCTTGTGGCACAATTTCGCCAGCCTTGATGTAGTCTGCAATCAGCTTGCCATACTTGGAGCCAGGACGAGCCTGCTCAGCACGCAGCAGGTCGCCCGCAGACAAGTGCTCGAACCCAAACTCCTCTACCAGCTTGGCGCACTGGGTGCCTTTGCCAGATCCGGGCCCCCCGAGCACAAAAATAACGCTAAAGTCATTCGAGTTTAATGCAGGTGTGGCGGCTGCAGCAGGGATCGTATCACTGGACATGACAATTGAATCTATGGAGGCTTCTGGAACTGAAAAGCTGTTAGTTAGCAGGGTTTAATCAAACAAGTAGAAAGAAGAAAGAAGGAGGGGGGAGCCTGCAGATCCGGATTAAACGAAAAATCAGCAATAAGTGCGCACGTGACCTCTCAATGAAAAAAAAACTAAAAAATAGGTCGGCACTCTCTGCTACTTACGGCGCTCGGTACCTGTGGCCTTGCGGAACAAAGTCGTTGCTGCTGCTAAGGTTCCCAACAGGATCAAAATGTTGATTCGTCTCATGCTAGTCCGTTTCTTTTCGTCTTTGGCTTGATCTTCACTGGCGTTGGGGTTGGGCACGGTTGCTGGTTTAGCTCGCACAGGTCTTACAGGTCGGATCGGCGGCTGAGCAGCATAGAACCTGGCAGGGGTAATACGAGTTACCGCTGTGAGTCCTAGACCTGTGCGCCGGGCGGCTATCATGCCTGAGCGGTGTAAATGGAGCATGGTCGTTTAAGTCTAAGTGGATGATGCCAAACCACAGAAAAAGAGTGGGAGAGAATCTAGGTTCAACAACAACTTCTTTCATAGGTGTAGCCTACACTAAAACCAATCAAAGTAAAACCTATCTAACAAAAAAAAATTGCAACGATTTATTTGTATGCGTCCAGTTCGTGCGCATTGTAGCGCAGATACTTCCCGCTGATATCGTCGCCCTGGCCACGCAGTGCTACATTGGCAATCACGGTTGCCGGCACGCTGGCGGGCAGAAGCTGACCAGTCGCTTTGAGAGTAGTGAACTTGTCATGGTTCTCCTTGGACATGCAAGGACCGTCTATTAAAAGTTAGCACACAGCAAAATCAATAGCAATATTGGCATTGTTCTAAAACTCACGCTTCTCTCTGATGGCCACCTGCATGTCTGTGTCAACGACACCGGGAGCAATTGCCACGCAGAAAATCTGCGGCTCCTCAACATGGATAGACGCAGCCATGTGATTGATGGCGGCCTTGGAGCTTCCGTAAGCTGCCCAGCCCTGGTAGTTGGAGGTCGAGGCACCACTGGACACAAACACCACCCGGCCAGATGTAAAGCGCAGGTACGGAATCGCCTGCGACACCAGGGCCAAGGGTGACATAACGTTGATGTCGTACAGCTTTCGCCAGGCTTCAACGTTGGCATCCGCAATGCTGCCCACAGGTTCCAGCACACCGGCGTTGAGCACAACTCCATGGATATGACCAAACGTGTCAATTGCCTTTTTCACAACGGCCTTGGCCGTATCTTCATGAGCAAGGTCTCCCGCAACATACGTAAAATTGTCCGGATACTCGGTTGCAAGCTTCTTCATGGCCTCTTCTGACCGAGACACGCCCACCACCTTGGGCTTGAGCTCGGACGACAGGAGCTGCTCAACTATGGCGTACCCAATTCCTGATCAACACAATTAGCGGTCACGACCCAAAGTAACTGGCCAATATACCCACCACGGGAGGCGCCGGTGACAATAACGACGGGACTATGCATTTAGAATTTGATTCGATTGTGCAAGAGGATGGCAATCTTGTCCAGATGGAGGGAAATTAGACATCCTCCCAAACGAAACTGTGTGGAATTCGCTCTCGATTATTCATCCCTTAGGCATCTAAACCGCTTAGGTAGGCACTCGGATCCCGCCAACCTCTCAAAGTTCCATATCTTCTAAAATCATTCAGACCATCCTTCAAAGTGGTTTCTGTCGTCAACAATGAGGAGAAGGTAATAAAAGCGGGAAATGAGAGGAGGTTTTCTTGGTCGGTCTGCTTAGACGGCCGCCGTGGGTGCCTTGTGGCGCAAGTGCAGAATGCCGAGACCTCCGAAGAGAAATGCCCAGCCTTGGGGCCACAGGAACTGACGAATTTATCGGGGAGCGAGAGTCGATTATGCTTTTGCCAATGCTTGGTATCACCAGTACAACCTTCTCGAAGATATCAACCGAAACGAGTGCTACATTGATCACCAGATTGGCTCTTTCACGTTCGAGTGTTGCGGTGCTGAACTGACCGTCTCTTTTAACCGAAATGAACCATTTTTGGCAGCATTAAGATCGTAGACATACTGGTCTCTCGACTCAAATCGCCTGTTAAATTGAGCTTTCAACATGTATACATACTTCGCTCGCTTTTACAACGCAGAGGGCGCGTGCCTACTTGCATACAGTGCTGGAGTCAAGATGAGCTGTCAGTTCTATCGAGTGGTTTGTTGTAAAAGAAGTTGGTGGGCAGACCAACCTAGATCAAGCAAGGTGCACCTGATGACAGTGATATATGGAGCTCAATTCTCTAGAGTAGCCCCTAGAGTAAAGTTCTAATGTAGCAGTTGGCAGACAGGTCTATTCTTGGATATTGTCCATAGTGACAGAAGAATTTTAAAGCAAACAATATTCGATACTCCGGCAGAACCATCAGAAACGTCTAACCTTGGCCATGAATTAAACTTTGGACACTGGCATTACCTCGGTGGATTGGTCTTTCCTCAGAAACTGGTTGACAATTCGGACAAACAGGTGAGATCTAGATAGTATTGCGGATACCTTTGATCTGTTGAATATTTGATTAAAACTTTAGTGAATTCTTCATGTGGTGCAATTTTCATGCTGGAGGTTGCAACTAGGTGTGATGCCCCCCCAGAGATATGGATTGATTATATATATATGATATAAATCATAATTATTTAAAACACAGATAGATTACCCAAAAAAAAAAATTCTATAAATCTTCGACTATCCGCCTATTCCTTCTTCTTGATTAATTTTCAATTTCTTTTCATCAATCCTCGCCAGTTGACCATGATCCAAAAGCGACGGTCTCGGGTGCTTACTTCTAGCAGTGTTCCTGCCGCTCGCATGGACGCTGATCCAGCTCTTCGCACCAAAGCGGGCCGCAAGGCCTTCCTCTCAACAACAACAACAACAACAACAACAACAACCACTTCTGCACTAACATCACAACAACCCGCTGAATCCCTTTCTACACAAAATCAGCATGAGTCTATCCCAGAATTCCCTCCAGACTACTCTTTTGTGCCCAAGTCTCCTCCCAGGTACACACAGCCTATTCTACCCCGCGTAGAAGAGGGTAGCGAAACTCTCCCTGCGTACAGTCCATCAGTCCACCGCGAAGGCCTGATGCGATGCAAGATGGAGATGAAATCTCCATACATGGTCTCTCCGCACAGAGCGTGGCAGCTGGTGTATGTCCAACTCAACAATACGCAGTTCAACCTTTACTCAATCTCCCCCGTTTCAAATTCTTCAAAGGGTGGGTCTGCGACAAGAAGAACGTCAGGACCACCAAGAAGGGCCAAGAGACAAAGTCATTTGAGGACTAGCATCATGCCAGATCCTATTGATCTTGTCACTTTGAGTGGCCAGACCCCCGATATTCCTGAATCAGCTAGCTGCGGTACGCTCACAGGCACACTGATTGAATTCGTGGGGATGTTTAAAATTGGCAAGCTTATCAAGTCTTACACCCTCCAGTACGCCGAAGTCGGTCCTGCCGTGGATTACACCAAGAGATCCTACGTGCTGCGTCTGCGTCCGGAAGCTGAACAGTTTTTGTTGCAGGCCCGATCCCAGGAAGACCATATCTCGTGGATCAATAGTCTGCAGATGGGGATTGATTTGGCGCTGCCCCTCGAAGAACGTGACCTCCCCACAAACTACGTGATTCCAAGACGACGATGGCGGCCACAATCCGAAGAAGCCCATTCCCCACGCGTGGCGGCTACTGCTAATGCGACTTCCCCTCCTGCCGGTACCGGGGAGAGACAGGAACAAAGCGAGTCACAAGCCCTTGCTGAGCATAAACTGTTATCTCGAATTGCTAAGCGCCTCCGATCCAACTCCGTTTCAGCAAGTGCTCGCGTGAGCAGTGCAGAAACTTCCGGATCAGGCATATCGCAACCCCCTGCCAATCCACAATCCGTGCCTGGCTGCAGCCAGAACAATAGTAGCAGCAGCAACAGTGGAGAAGATGACGAGCTTGAGCGGGCAGAATTTTCAGACTATTCTTTGCCAGACAGTTTGGACGATAACGAAGATGATTATAATGATGACGACAATGATGCTCATGATGATGATGATTACATGATTAAAAAATGGGAGCCTGCGCATCCCGAACAAACAAATACCATGCTGCTCAAAGACGCTTATCGGTGCCTACGCCCTCTCCCTTCGACCGCCCCTTGGTTGGACAAGCCGGTTTATCGGAAAGGCCGCAAGTGCATCGTGAAGCAGGAGCGCTTTGAGCAACCAGGACTAACGACTCCTATTCAACTCTACTAGAAGGACTTGAAGGCGCCTTGAAGTCACCTCTAAGGTTCATGTGGAATAACTTTGTTATCTTATTTCCATAGCGTAACTTGATTTGGTATCAAACTCTGGCATTTTCTTCCTTTTTTTTTTTTTTATTTTATTTTCTACTTTTACAGTTCAAAACATGTCCCTCAAACTGATTCCCAAAGCTCCACGGTTATATGTCAGCCTCGGGCGCCCAGTAACGAAGTTTGATCTATGCTGGGCTCGCTCATAAAGTAGACAACAGTAGAGATAAAGAAAAGCCTCTTTGACTGTAGATGTAAAGGATGAGCCCGCAATTGATGTTGGAAAAGGAAAAAAAATTTGTAGGGAGGGGGTTGTGACTTTATATGAGGCTGGAGTGGTGGGTCAACCCTAGGGTTGATTCAAGCTAGGGTTGTAAATTAACTTGATTTCAACGCGCGTCGTCGTGATATTCAAAAACAACTGCTCCATACAAGAACTCAGCACGATGGCTAGAGGTAAACTGATTCTAATTGAAGGGCTAGACAGAGCAGGCAAATCATCCCAGTGCGGCGAGCTTGCCAATAGGCTAGGGCGCGGCGATCCCTCCAAAGCCGTCGTCATTCGGTTTCCAGACCGCACAACGCCCATAGGCACCATCATCAACCAGTACCTGACCAACACTGACAGCGCGTCCGCAGCCTCACTCGAAACCATGCATTTACTGTTTTCAGCCAACAGGTGGGAAGTCATGACGCGCATCAAAGGGCTTCTACACGACGGCGTCGATGTGGTTCTAGATCGCTACGTGTATTCCGGCATCGCTTATTCGTACACCGCGTCGCGCAGCGCAGCGAGCACGGCCAATAAGCCACTGGACTTGGCGTGGCTGGCGGCGCCCGACGTGGGACTGCCCCAGCCGGACTTGACTATTTTCTTGAAGGTCTCAGAGCAGGTCGCGCAGGCGCGAGGCGGGTTTGGGGCAGAAAGGTATGAGAAACTGGAGTTCCAGCGAGTGGTTGCGAAGTGCTTTGACATGATTTTGCCGACGGACTGCGTGACCATTGACGCTGACAAGACGATGGCCGAGGTCTCGGACCTAATTTATGCCGCTGCGAGCAAGATCCCAGAAGACTTGGGCGCACTGACCTACTATTCAAAAATTGTATAAATGCTAGACGGACCACTTCATCATTATTTATCATGCCCTACCTTTTTTTTGCCAAGTTATTATTGTCTAATGAATGTATTCATACCATATGTCAGAGTATAAAAATTATGCGCACTAAACCAGCAGCTCCATCTAGATTGCATTCTTTCGCGTGAGATAGTCGAATCTACTATACGTGTAACCAATAAAGGGCAAGTCGACTCTGGCATCGTTCGAGTCCCCGCTCTTTTGAGCATTGGCGGCGTTGGCAGGGGGGCCATCGGGGATCTGGTCAAGCTCCTCAGTTGAAAAGTACGATGTATCTGTGATCGAAGACAGGTTAGGCACAAACGGCGCATTGAAATCTCGGATGCTGTCCCAGTCCACGCCTCTAAAGAACGGATGGTTCTTGATCTCGTCTGCACCATTTACTCGGCCAATACGTCTGTCAGCAGACGTCAAAAGCCGTCGAATCAGATCCTCACTCTCAGCAGACAAATGAATATCGTCTGGAAACTGCAGGGTCTCTTGCCAGTTGAGAATCTTGCGGTACGTTTCCTGCGGCGTCTCCGAGCAGAAGGGAGGCCAGCCCACCAAACACTCGAACATGATCGCGCCAAGCGACCACCAGTCGCACTCCTGTCCGTACCCCTGATGAATAAAGATTTCAGGCGCAATGTAGTCTGGCGTGCCTACAGTAGAGTATGCCATCAGCCGTCGAGACTTGCGCCACGTGGAAATCTGTTGACGGTTCGAGATCGTCAGGTGGATCGCGTCCACCATCATGCTATTTCGCTGATTGGGCTGAGGATCCTTATCCAGCAGCTTGCGGTAGTAGCTGCTGTCGTGCTGCTTCTGCAGACCCGTCGAAAGACCAAAATCAGACATCTTAATGTGGCCCGTTTTATCAATAAGAATGTTATCGGGCTTGATATCTCGGTGAATGAACCCAAGCTTGTGGATCGCCTCAATGGCGAGCACACACTCGGCAATGTAGAATCGAGTAATGTCCTCAGAAAAGACATCGTACTTGATCAGCATGGTCATCAAATCTCCACCAGGCAAGAACTCCATGATCAAGTAAAGGTACTGGGAATCTTGGAAAGAGTAGTACAGCGCCACAACCCAAGGCGAATCAGCTCCTGCCAGTACATCTCTCTCGGCCTTGACATGTGCCAACTGATCTTTCTTGTACATTTCAGACTTGAGAAGTGTTTTCATGGCATAAATCTTGCCTGTATCCTTCTTTTGCACAAGACGCACCTCACCAAAGGCACCCTTACCAATAACCTTGACCGTAATAAAATCCTCCAAGCTCAGCTTGGTACGGCGCAATCGCAAAAAGTTGCTTTCCTTCTTACCCAGGGAGGTAAGTGTACGGTTTTTGCGCTCCTCGGAACCTCGCTCTTGCGCCAAGTTCTGTTCAGCTAAAACTCGTCGCTGATTACGCTCCACGGCATGAGCGACGTTAACTTGAAAGAAATGCTCAATCTTGGCCTTGACAGCACTTGCTTTTTCCTGCGTGGCTCGCGAAAACTGTTCCGGGTGACGTTCAAACATGACATAATCACTGGCTGGGCCAGTGTTTCCATTGCCGACTCCGTCAACTTTGATGGCAGGGGCCTGCTGTTGTTGTTGCTGCTGCTGCTGCTGCATTTGATACTGATACTGGGCCTGCTGCTGGGCTTGTTGCTGGGCCTTTTGCTGAGCCTGTTGTTGATGCTGCTGCTGTTGCTGTTGCTGCTGCTGCTGCTGCTGCTGCTGCTGTTGGAGATGAAGCATGTGCTGTTGCTGCTGCTGCTGAATCAGCATTTGCTGCTCTTGCAGGTGCTGGGGGGTGTAGTACATTTGTTGATTCATGTATCCTTGAGCGATTCGCTGGTTGGTGAGCACAGCAGCCTGGGATGGAGTAGGGAGTTGAAGGAAAGGGGGTGAGGCCTGTTGCTGGATGGAGGACTGAGCAACAGGGGCAGGCTGTTGAAGATATGAGTTACCTGGAGAAGGAGGTTTGATGCCAGAGTTGAGTGAGTTGGCGCTCATTTGACCATTTTGCTGCTTGTAGAGCTGGTTGTATGCAGAGTTTTTAGGCTGTTGTTGGGCAGCCTGTGGGGAATAATATTGGTTCTGCTGCTGCTGCTGCTGCTGCTGCTGGTAGAAGAACCCCGAAGAGTTTGCTCCTTGTTGTTGAGAGTACATGGTTTCAAGCAACCTCTGAGCAAGGCGAGTTCAAAGATACTCACAATGAGTTTTGGGTGGATGATGTTGTTGCGTTGGAGGTTAAAGTCAACCGTGGTAATGGAAACTTTTCAAGAAAGGGGAAAGGAATGGGAAGGGAGGAAGAGAAATCTGGCTAAGAAAAGGACAGAACAGGCCAAAGCAAAAAAAAAAAATTAAGGAGATGTGTTATCACGTGATCACCTGCTGGCGTTTATGTGTAACAAGGGGAAATGGCCGAAATGGCCGAAATTGCCTTTGACCAGTTGACCGTGGGGTCGTTTAAAAGGATCGAAAGGGAGATTAAACGCCAGTGGAAACAATTGAAATGGATGGGTCTGTCTACTATTATAAGTAGTCAAAGACATACGCCGTTATAGGTTGTTTATACAGATTTGCAGTGCGGTGAGAGAACTGAGGACGACGGTACCTGATGGTAACGAAGGAGAAGAAATGCCAGTACCAGGGGGGGGGGGGGGGG